>CM076578.1:156558838-156696599 GCA_034641835.2 Pinus albicaulis | reverse complement strand
GGGTGGGCTTCCGCCTTCCCCCTGCCATCCTTGACCCCCCCCGAAAATGCTTAGCGCTGCCTTCTCCTCTTGACTGTTCGTAACTCGGGCGGGTCTCGCTCTTATCCAGCTGTCTTGCAGATATGTAATATTTTGTTTTGGGTAAAGTTTTACCGCAAAGTTTAAAATTATATGTCATGTCCTCCTTTATTTTCATTTTCATTTACATCGACCCACTCGCTCCTTTAAATATTTCTCCCCTTTATGCTTCAGGTGATCCCCTTTTGACGTTTCTTAGGGCGGTGGTGAATTATATAACAAAAAGATCCTTCAAGACAGCAGGGGTGGGTGAAAATTTAATGAACTTAGATACCTCAGCCCTGTGCAGAAATTCCTTGGTGAAATGATCCCCATCACAGATAAGACAAGGATAACGAGGTTTCCGTTTATCATCAGTCGATTCAATTTTATCGATTTTTTCCTTGGGAGATGAAGTCTGTTTACTCTTATTCTTCCCTTTCTTCTTGCTACCAGATTTTGACTTTGTAGTAGATGAATCTACAATGTGAAAATAGGCAGAAGTTTCCAGGGAAGATTCTCCTTTCGGTGAATCCGGTAAAGTTATTATAGGAGAAGTAACCTTCGAAGATTTATTCTTACTCTTAGTTGTACTAACTGAATCGATTATATCGTCAGCGGCATGAGACCTTGAAGGAGTTGTTGTTATCTGACAGGACGTGGTGAATCGAGAATTTTCTCGTACAAAGTACCTGACTGGGTATATACCAAGTCAAGATACTGGGCTTGAAAAATAACTTGTTCTTTTGTAACAACTCCTCCTTTGGCTACATCTTCAGTGATTTTTGGTAGTAATGATTTGATAAACCATTCTGCCAATATTTGATCTGGGATAAATTTTTTTACCAAACGTCTTCTACGCCTCCATTCATGTATATGATTCTGATATGTACGTCGACGTAGATTGTTTTAGTGAAGTTAATAATTCTGTGCCATTGTCGTATCTGAATGGCAACTGAAAATGAGTTAAGAAAGAAGTTTCTAGAGCGTTGAAATTGTTAAATGAGCCTCGTGGAAATTCAATGTACCACTTGGAAGCTAATCCTATTAATGTTCTTTAAAAAAGTCTAAGTCGAATAGAATCATCGATTCATGAGTTGGAAGCACACCAAAGGTGGTAAGTCATAACATGGTTAGAAGGATCCTCCCCTGATTTTCCTTCAAAATTCAGGATATCACTGGGAAACTTATTTGGCATGGGTGGCCAATACGGATGATAATAGATGGGATCATTCGTAAGGCGGGATAAATCAGGTAAATCTAAAGTTTCTATGAATGGAAATCGACGAGTAGGGTCTTCTTGATAAACCTGTGAAACTAAACCAGTTCCAGGAGGAGGATATCTAGGATATCCGGGAATAGCCTGTGCATTGGGAATCAAAATGCCTCCTGGATAACCAAGAATAACTAGACCATACTGGGGTTGAACAGGTGTCTAATATGTATACCCAGGATACGGTTGTTGCAGGTAGGCTGAATTTTGTGGAACAGGTCCATATTGTTGCGGCCCCTGATACGATTGATAAGTAAACTGAGGTTGACTTGTTATAAATGTACTTGTACTGGGTTGTCCTGCAGGCATCTGAACAGTAGTTTGAATTGTAGGTCTAGACTGTAGAATAGAAACCTGGGGAATTCGTACTGATGTTTGAGGGGCAGAAGGAATAGGAGCTGTAGACACTCCAGGAATAGGTGTGGTAGGTTGAACAAAATTTTGAGCAGTAGTTTGTGGCGGAGTCCTAGGTGTACTCGGACCAGGTTTATGAACAGGACCAGATGCAGGTATTCAAATCATAGGCTGGAATGGTCGTTGGGGTTGATTATAACCAACTTGTTGTCCAGCTTGATAATAAGGTACTTGCACATTTGTTTTTAAATTCTGTTGGACTTGGGATGAATCCCACACCATTCCGGGATATGAGGGTCCCAACGAAGGTTGTGCATAAGATGGACCATAACTCGATTGAACATATGGCTGATAATTAGCTGGATAATTTCCACCTCCTTGTAACATTTGCTGTTCTGAATAGAACTGTTGTCATAAAGGAGGTTGCAATCTTTGAGCTCGGTACTGCCCTTGAGGTTGATATTGACCTTGAGGTATGTATTGTCCTTGAGGCATATACTGTCCTTGAGGTTGATATTGACCCTGAGGTATGTACTATCTCTGGGGTTGAAATTGACCTTGAGGTATGTACTTTCATTGAGGATTCCCCCTAGGCTGTATTTGACTACTTTGAGGTTGCCACCCCAGGCGATAAATTACTAACTTGAGGTCTGGGGTTTGGAATATTTCCAGAAATCATATAAATTTTCTCATTGTTAGAAGTTCCAGTATTTGATTCATTCAGGCCAGATGATGACATTGGTTTGTTGAGAGATGCTCCTAAGAATGTATCAGAGAGCGACAGATAGCCTACAGGAATAGACGGACCACCATATAAAAATGTTTTTGGCGATTTAGTAAACATAGATGACTCACTAGACATGTTTAACGGAGGTCTATATGTTGGAAATGTTGTCATTGATGGAAAAGAAGGTAGCAGATACAAATATAGGAAAAGAACAACAACAGGTAATATGTACAGCAATGGCAGAGGCAGAGGTCGAGCAGCAGAAGCAGCTAAGGCAGAGGCAGAGGTAGAGGCAGCGAAGACAGAGGCAGAGCTGTTACCATTGCAAAGGTAGAGGCAGGACCGTTATCACAAGCAGAGGCAGAGCCATTTTAAAACATAATGGATATGTGTCGGAACATGCAACCAAAGAATTGTGAGTGCTGCTTAAATGATAGAAGAATTCCCGCTTCACAACAAGACAAGTTCGTTTTACTATCGGAACCCTGACCTGAGTTAAGGAACCAAAAGGATCGCGCAACCCCGGATGAACCTTGGTTAGTCACTGTTCAAAAACCACGAGTGGATTTACAAAGGCGGATTGCCCATATCGCACCGCTTTTGGTGAGTAAGCGGTATTTTCCGGTTGGGGAGTGATTCCATAGGTCTGTCGACATGTGGCGAGGGAGACCCATGGAAAACCACCGTTGCTGCGCGCCATCGCGCGTTAAAGTTCGTATCCGGATGTCGAGCGATATGCGTATATACCGTCGATTTGGAGAATTTCTATCTAACGGTGATCGCATGCCGGACTTGCCCGAAGTTTAATAAGAGAGCCCAGATCATACAAACAAAGATCAACGGTGTAGATTCGTTGCGGGGATAGGCAAGGTTTTCATTTGTGCTGCAGGAGCCTCGCAATGGCGGGCTGAGTTTAATTTATATTTCTCATTGTTAAGGTCTGTGGGTTTAACAAAGGTATGACATTTATAGGTGGCAGCCAGTCTTTTATGGATTTCGGGTTGTTTGTATTAGAAATGTAATGCATATATATATAAATCTCATTCCGGGAATCATAACCCAAGCGGAAATGTAATGCATATATAATATAATTCTCATTCCGGGAATCGTATACTCTAGCGGCAAAGTATATATTGCGCTTTATATACAAATGACTAAAGCATATATATATATATATGTATAGCCATATATAGCGCGAGATTCAAAGAATCAAAGTACCATAAGGCGGGACCCTCATCTATCGCAACTATCGTAATATCGCAACTATCGCAATATCGCAACTATCGCAATATCGAAACTATCGCAATTATCGCAATATCACAACTATCGCAATATCACAATATCGCAACTATCGCAATATCGCAATATCGCAGTTGGTTGAAACTGCACAGCAACTATCGCAAATAGAAGTTTGTGATTGCGATTAATCGCATTGCATTAGAGTCAGCGCATCAGAGTAATCGCAAATTTTTTCCAGAGTTGTTCATTAATATAAATTCCATGGTTTATTAAGAAGGTTAGAAAGGGTTTTATTGTTGATGTTTCATGATAAATATTGTGGGTACTGTGTTATTAAAAAGGTGTTATAAAAACGCCGAGCGTTGTTTTATGTAACGGTTGCGATTATATTGAAATACGCCGTGTGGACTGTGGACCCATGGGCCTCGGCTTAAGGTGGAGGGTGATTATTGATAATTGCGATGTATGTATGTTCCGCTTGCGGAACTCACCACATCAACAAGACACTTGCCGTGTGTAAAGGGTTGGAATATTCCCAAATTTAAAGCCAGCAGTTACACTTATATATAAAATGCATTGATATAAAAAGCACAGTTACACGTATGCAGGAGTTACACCTTAGCAGAGGACAGAAGAGAAAACAGAGTTGAAAAGAGATGAAACACAGTCACAGAAAAGATAGACACAGTCAAAGAAAAGACAAATGCGCAGCGAGCCAAAAGACTAAATGAGTTGAGCTGAAGTTCTCATTGTAATTTGATTGTAAATGTTTTAATTGATTTGTAATTGTTTTTGATGCATTGGCAAGTCTCCGGAAGAGAAAAAATATCCCACTGTAATGTTAAATTGATACCTACAGTTATATTTTATAAATGAGAAGATAAAAGGAATCAGAAGACTGAAGCCAAAGAGTCATGATTGTTCACTCCAAATCCCTAATGGAATACAAACAGTCATGTGAGGAACTCTATATATAATATCAACTGGATATGCATAAATGAGGTTAGAGAGAGCAAATATAGAGAAGGAAGAGCATAGAAGTGTGAGGCAGAGAAGATTAAGAAAAGAAGAGCAGAAAGAGAAGCTACTTGATAGGGCGATATGCGAAGTGGAAATCAACAAACATTAGTTTGATAAATTGAGAGATTCTGGGCTTCCTATCAAGTTGCGACTTGATAGAGTATCGGTTAATAAAACCTTACGAGGTTGGAGCCTCCTATAGGTTGGTGCCTGCAGAAAATTGAAGGGAGTTGGTGCTTCCTTGCAAGTTGTAGCTTGCAGAATTGAGGTAGGAGCCTCCTGTAGGTTGGTGCCTGAGGAAAAACAGTGGTGAGAGGGAGTTGGAGCTTGCCTTCGCATCACAACAATAACAAGATGTGGTTTTCTCTCTTTATGGGTTTCCACTTACATCTGCTGTCTCTATGTGTGTTTCTTATGTGTTGATGTGATTATTTCAATCTGCCTAATTGCTTGCTGCTCTCAACATAAGTGTGGTGTCACATTAAATTAATATTGGCTGCAAATAATACTATTCACATATTAAGCTGTAAATAAGTTTGGTGAATATTTTAAAAAATCTTATGTATGTATTAAACTGATTCACACCCCCCCCTCTCAGTTTAATTAAAGATTCAACAATTGGTATTAGAGCCAAGTTCCTTTGTACAAGTCTAACAACTGAAAGGAGATCCTAGGTTCTCAGGATGGCTAGTAAAGAAGGATGCTCAACCAATAAAGCCCCTTTCTTCACTGGTGAAAATTATGCTTTCTGGAAAATCAGAATGAGGACATACATAATGTCTCTAGGAATAGAAGTCTGGGCTGCTGTGGAATTAGGATATGCACCAAAGGCAACTGACATAGAGAAAGAAACAAAAGAAGATTTTGTGGCTAACGCAAAAGCCATGAATGCCATCCTTAATGGATTGTGTGAAGCAGAGTTTAATAAATAATGCACAAAGACACTGCCAAAGAAATGTGGGATACTCTGGAGAACATCCATGAGGGGGAAAAGAAAGTAAAGACTGCCAAACTTCAAGTTTATAAAGCCCAATTTGAGAACTTAAAAATGAATGATGATGAAGACATTGCCAGTTTTTTCTTAAAAGTTGTAGAAATTGTTAACAATATGAAATCTTTTGGAGAAACCATGTCAGAAAGTATAATTGTGCAAAAAATTCTAAGATCTCTTCCATCCAGGTTTAATCCTAAGGTGTCTACAATAGAAGAAACAGATAATTGGGAGACCTTGACCATGAAACAGCTACTTGGAAATCTAACAGCTTATGAGATGAGGCTCCCCCAGAAGAAGCCAAGTACAAGGGAGGTAGCCTTTAAAACAAAAAAGAAGAAAGAAGAAGAGGGAGACATATGCTCTTGCTCGGATGAAGAAGAGGAAAAATTTGTCAAGAAATTGGATAGAGGATCAAATAAATACAAAGGTAAACTTCCTTTAAAATGCTTTAACTGTGGAAGAGTTGGAAACTATGCTGCTAAGTGTCCTCAGAAGAAAGTAAGGAATCAGGCTCAAGAGTCAGAGAAAAATAAATCAAAGAACTGGCAGAAAGGAAAGAAGTTCAACAGAAAATCCTTCTATGCTCAACAAGACAGCAGTACATCTGAAGATTCAGATGAACCCTCAAGTGAAGAAGGAACCTCTGAATTCTTATTGATGGCCATAGAAGAACTTGAAGGACTCTTGCTAGAAGATGAAGAAGAAGAAGGGGAAGTCGACCTTGAGGGGGAGCTAAGAAGTGCTCTGGAGGAGATTGATAGACTCAAACTGAAGTGCAGAAAACAAAAGGACATTCTTCTCAAGTATGTAAGAGAAGAAAAAAACTCAGAAGTCCTCATGCAGCTGAAGGTAGAGCTTGAAGAAGCCAAGAAGATAGAAGACATGTTACTTCAGCAAATCAAGGATAAAACCCGAGAACAAGAGAAGCTGGAAGAAGAAGTAGTATGTCTCAAGAAGAAACTAGAAAATTCTCAAAGGAAAGTGGTTATAAACTCTTCTCAAACAACAAGCTCTAGTAAGTTGAATGAAATTTTGGTTGCTCAAAGATCCCCTATGATAAAAATTGGAATAGGCTATGAAGGAGAATCAAGTAAAGGCAAAGAAAAGGTTGACAAAGAGATTATTTTTGTAAAAGAAAATAAGAATGATGAAGCATCTCAAACAATTCCTAGAAAAGAAGAAACCTGTAATAAGGAAGACAGAGATCAGAAGAAACCACTAGTAGCAAAGAATATAATAAATACTAAGACTCCTGAGTATGTAAAATTTGGAAACCATCAAAGGAGATTCTTCCCTCCAATGAAGAATGCCACCTGTTATGTCTACCACAAGCTGGGACACATTGCTACATATTTTCATGCAAGGAGGAGTAATTCAAACCAGCAAAAGATGCAAACATTGAAGAGACTGCCCCAAGCAAACAAATGGAAGAGACAACCTTACATCAGGTATGCAAATAGTTTCTATGGTTACTACTTTTATTGTAAGGAATTTGGCCATAAAATCACTGAGTGTAGAGAGTATGGACAAAGATTGATGTTTAACACCTCAAGGAGGTTTATGAATCAAAGAAATTTTGTTCATACTCATAATTATACAAAAATTATGATCAAATGTTGTGTATGCAATCAATTTGGACATATACCTTCCAAATGTCCTCTAAGAAGATGTAGTTCATCACCTCACAAAAGATACCAAACAAAAGGGTGCCTCCAGTGGATAAAGAAGGTGAATAAGTGTGACCTGGCTCTAACTGCTCAAGATCTGAAAAGCCAATGGTATTTGGATAGTGGCTTCTCTAAACACATGACAGGAGACAAAAGTAAGTTTATAACTCTTGATGAAAAGAAATCTGGCCATGTTACTTTTGGCAATGATAAGTCAGGAAATATCAAAGGAAAAGGCTCAGTCAGCATAGACAATGGTAGAGGAAAGGCCCAAGATGTACTATTTGTAGATGGGATGAAAGCAAATTTACTAAGTGTCAGTCAGATGTGTGACAAAGGCTGTGAAGTTCTTTTTAGAGCACAAGATTGTGAAGTCAGATCAAGCACCACAGGTAAGACTCTGCTCAAATGTGTTCGAACAGAGAGCAATGTTTACATCATGAGAGAGAAAGATGAAGCATTCCAGCTTAGAAAACTTGAGGATTCATGGTTATGGCATAGGAGATTGGGACATCTCAGCTTCGATCATATCATCAGACTGAGCAAAAAGAAAGCAGTCAGAGACATGCTAGAAATAAAAAGGCCTTCTAATACCATATGCAAATCTTGTCAATTTGGTAAACAAACTCGTACATCATTTAAGGCCAAAGATGAGTTATCAACAAGAAAACCTCTACAACTTGTGCACATGGACCTGTGCGGACCTGCAAGAACTAAAACGCCAAGTGGAGAATCATACTTCATGCTGATAATAGATGATTTCTCCAGAATGACATGGGTTGCATTTCTCAAGAATAAATCGGAAGCTCTGGAAAAATTCAAAATATTCAAAGCTTTAGCAGAAAACCAGACAGGATGCAAACTGAAATGCATCAGATCAGACAGAGGAGGTGAATTCATAGATTATGACTTTGCTGACCTATGCAATGAACATGGCATAAAACAACAATTTACTATTGCAAGGACACCTCAGCAGAATGGAGTAGCAGAAAGACAAAACAGATCTGTTCAAAAAATTGCCAGAGCCATGATGCAAGAGAATAATATTTCTCAAACCTTCTGGGCAGAAGAAGTGCACACAGCAGTACATATCCTTAATAAAGCTCACTTAAGGCCAATCAGTGACAAGACTCCCTACGAACTGTGGCATGGAAAGCCAACTTCAATCAAACATTTCATAATCTTTGGAAGCAAGTGTTACATAAAGAATAATGATGAAAATCTTGGAAAATTTGATGCAAGAGCAGATGAAGGAATATTTCTCGGATATGCATCCAAAATCAAAGGGTACAGGTGCTACAACAAGACTCTTTGAAAAATAGTAGAAAGCATTGATGTGAGATTTGATGAAGAACTTCCAAACCATCTGAGAATGTTATTCTTGAGTTCAATGGAACAAATGAAGACAACGAAGATGATGAGAAACAGCGAGGACAACGAGAAGATACGGTGAGTTCTAAAGCTCCTCGAGATATCTCGGAAGGAGCAATCCCCAAGAAGATCAGATCATTGGAGACAAAGTAGGGGTCCAAACAGAAGAAGCGACTAACGAACAAAGCGAAGAGGTAACCACATATACATGTTGTCATAAATAGAGGCAGAAATTTGAAGATGCCCCGCGGGACGTCCCTTAGGGTGAATGCCATGAATGAAGAATTGGACCAAATTGAGAAGAACAACACTTGGGAACTAGTTCCAAGACCCAGTGAGAAAAATGTCATTGGCTCAAAATGGGTATTAAAAAATAAGATGAATGAACAAGGATAGGTAATCAGGAATAAAGCTAGACTTGTGTGCAAGGGATATTCACAGGGTGAAGGACTTGATTATGATGAAACATTTTCCACAGCAGCTAATTGGCGTTTGGCCGTGAGCATTTCGCGCTGCTTGCTGCACAACCTGAAATATCAAATGGATGTGAAATCTGCATTTCTGAATGGAGATCTAGAAGAAGAAGTCTACATGGAACAACCAGAAGGTTTCTCTCTAACAGACAAAGAAGACTATGTGTGCAGATTGAAGAAGGCTCTATATGGACTGAAACAGGCTCCTCGTGCTTGGTACTCAATACTGGATAAATATTAGCAAAAACAAGGCTTTAAGAGAGGTGGAGTAGACAACAATATGTACATAAAAGCCCATGAAAATAAACTCCTAATTGTTGTAGTATATGTTGATGACATTATGTTTGGAAGCAACAGAGAAGAACTAGCAAAAGGGTTTGCTGATGAGATGAAAATAGAGTTTGAGATGTCCATGATTGGAGAGCTCAGTTTCTACTTAGGACTTCAAATTCAACAAAAGAACACAGGCACATTCATTTCTCAAGAAAAATACTTAAAAGAAATGCTGAAAAAATTCAAAATGGAGGACTGCAAACCTGTGACAACTCCCATGATCACGGGATGCAAGCTGTGTGCTGATGATGGGTCTGCAGATATAGATAAAAAACTCTACAGATCCATGATAGGAAGCCTGTTGTATTTGACAACATCAAGACCAGACATCATGCTAGCAGTAGGACTAGTAGCTAGATATCAAGCAACACCTAAACAAAATCACCTTCTTGCAGTGAAAAGAATATTCAGATATCTACAAGGAACAGCTCAGTATGGACTTTGGTATCCTAAAGGAAAAAGCTTCACCTTGATAGCATACACAGATGCAGATTGGGCCAGCTGTGTGGATGATAGGAAAAGAACAAGTGGAGGTTCTTTCTATCTAGGAGAAAGTCTGGTGGCATGGTTAAGCAAGAAACAAACATCTATCTCTCTGTCTACAGCAGAAGAAGAATATATAGCAGTAGCGGCATGTTGTACACAAGTCATGTGGATGAAGCAGACTCTTCAAGACATGAAGGTAAGCATTACTGAACCTATCTCAATTAAATGTGATAATACAAGTGCTATAAGTATATCTAAAAATTCCGTGCTTCACTCAAAAACTAAACATATCCCAATCAAGTATCATTTCCTCCGAGAACAAGTGGCTCAGAAGATAGTAAAACTGGAGTATGTACGAACAAAAGAACAGACAGTAGATATATTTACCAAACAACTTGCTAGAGAGCCATTTGAATATTTGAGAGACAGACTAGGGGTAGTATTTGTATATGCTACTCTCTAATATGAAGAGAAAGCACAGTTTCAAGGGGAGAACATAAACGAAAATATCATTCTCAGGGAAAAATCAACCATCAAGGGAAGCATGAAAACAGGTCCTCAGGATCAAAGGGATTATGGCAATAATACAGTCAGCATAAAAGAATCAATAAAAAGGAAAAAGGGTCAATGGTGCAGAAGAAGAATGGTGAAAATGACGTGAACTGAACACGGAAGAATAGTGAACCCAACGTGTATCAAATCCAAAGTTTGGAGCAGTAGCGTACAAAGTCAGGAAATTTAACCCAGAAATGCATGAAATGTTGAAAAAGGATAAAAACACAGCATTAGAGAATAGAAGCTTCACTAAAAATTCGAACCCCTTGCCATTGATGTCAAAGGGGGAGTGTTGATGGGAAAATCTGTCCCAGCCAACAACAGGGGATCTCCCCGGTAAAAGGTCCCAATTAGACCTTGAACCGTTTTGACTAGGGATCCCGTCCGGGGTGTGGGTCCAGCTACCACTGATTTCTCCTTTGCTTTGGGTCTCGCTTAAACTCTATAAAACAGTGGATACACACCTAATCAGCTGATACAAGACATATGATTGATGCATTAAATGTACATATGACACTATGAGTAGCAAGAGAAAATAATAAAGCATGAAGACCGAAGGAAGTGTTGTTAGCAACACTTCATTAGGTTCATGCTTGTAATTTTTTCTGACCATGAAAGAAACAGTTCCTCATGGCGAGAACACCCTTCACTTCCTAAAGGTTTTAAATGATAACACAAACGCAGATAAACAAAGTCATCAACATTCGCTAAGAAAGTGAAATAAACTCAACCACCATTAACATACTCAGCAAACTGTTATGTAACTGTGATGTGAGTTAAAGATACAGTTCCCTTAATCTAAATATGTTCAGAAACTAAAAATATAATACTCAACAGTGCTCATACATAAAACAACACCAGATCCATAAAGGGATTTTTCAAAATGCTTGTATTAATTCTTAAATGTATAATCCTCTGGTAACACAATATACTCAGCTCGAGTCCCAAACAAAAGATCCTATTACAAGTTCCCGAAGGAAGCATTTATAGAGCAAAGCCTGCCCTTTGGACTCCCTGACTTTTCGCCTTCCTGACTGTTGAGGTGCCTTGCAACCCAGTCCATTCTGTGACTTGTGACCTGAAGAAATCTGCGACCTGCGACCTCAAGCAGATTTGCGACCTCGCGACCTCCTTGGATTTGCGACCTCGCGACCTAGTCGCTGGGTCGCTGGGTTGCGCCGTCGGGCTTTTAACAGGGAGTGCGACTCAACGACCTGGCGACCTCTGCAATTTGCGACCTTTGGGAATTCCTTTTGCTTTCTCTTTCGGAGATCTCATGACCTTGTTCTCTGGAGGCTAGCCTTAGCCCTCGTTATGAAACGACAACTTCTATTTGATGGTGATGTCACTTCCGCGCTAAGGGAATTTGCATGTGATGATAAGTGGGAGAATGGTTTCTACTTCGAGCGAGATACTGAGCATCCACATAACACGAGTTTTTGAGATTGATCCGAAACTCAGATCTGCATCCTCCGGAGAGAGCTAGCATTTTTTTTTCAATTTGGGTAGACATAGCTGTTCCAGCATCTTCTCATATAACCTACAGATAAGTGAATTTAACTCAACCATATGTATATATACATACACATGTTAGGGAATCAACAAAAAAAAAAAGCAATAACTTAATCACAGTTAAAATTAGTTGGACCCCTGTGTGGTTAGGCACTGTGTCACTATGTCATCAGAGTGAATGGTGTAGGCTCTCCCTACGCCTCTTCAACTACTGTAAATGCATATTAGTATGGTTGTAGACCGAGTTCGAAATGTAGACTCAATTGATGGGAAGTGTCGGCTTGGGAAACATGCTCCTTATGTCCTCCGTGACATCCATTATGATATGCACTAATGATACATTTTCCAACTCTTGAGACGTGCTCACAATCCTGCATGTTAACACGATGAGCGAAGGTGAGGGCGCTGCTCCTTAGTGAAGTCGCAGGGTCGCAACGTAGTGGGGGTCGCGCTGTCGGATCATTGTTGAGCTTATGCGACCCAGCGACCTGTGGGGAAATGCGACTCAAAGCTGTCCTTCAAAATGCGACTTTGCAGAGGTCGCACGGTCGTATTGCGACCCATTCCTCAGTGCTGCGACCCAGCGACTTGTGGGGAAATGCGACTCAAAGCTGTCCTTCAAAATGCGACTTTGCAGAGGTCACACGGTAGCATTGCGACCCATTTCTCAGTGCTGGGACCCAACGACTTGAGAATAGTGTGACCTATTGACTTTTCATGAAATGTGACCTCATAGAGGTCGCACAGTCGCAGTTTCCCATCCGTCAAACGTTCACCCCACTCCTTCGACGCAGTCTGGGTTTCGAATGCTCAGCTTAGATTTAATTTATGGCATGATGACTAGTGTGGCTGCGTGCCTCTTGGGATGAGACTGTGCAGAACCTAAGCGTAGCCATGACTTCAGAATAGTTGCAAATATTAGCCACGCACAGATATTCGCTTTGTGGCAACGCCTTCACCAGAAATAATTCCTCGGGCTGCTGATAAGGCCTGAAAATTACGTGTAACTGTTCACACTCTGAATATAACCCAGCTTTGAACTTCAGCATATATGGGATGGATTCGTAACTTCGTTGGTGCCTTGGAGACACAGTTGGAGGCGTTTCAGACTTACAGGTCGTGGAGGTTGCGCTGGACGCAGTGTACTGCCGAGAACGCTCATTTTCTTAGAGTTCTTACTTGCCGTGCTAACGAAATCCAAATCGCAAGGATTCAAACTTCTTTCCATATGAAAACCGATCATGTCGAACATTGTCATTGCATGCCGGAGTTGAGCGGTGCAACGACTGTCATATCCTTGCATGTCGGGCGCAGAGCTAAACGATTCTTGAAAAGCTGTGTATCAGCGATCTTTTCAATCAGAAACCTCTGTTTGAGTGTAGCAACATAATTTACGTTCATGCATGGCAGCACGCATGGGCAACTTGCATCCATGTAATGCGGCATGAAGCGTAGGGACTTGTTCTGTCGAGCTCACCATGGACGCGTGGAAGATCGCTGTGGCGTTGATTATGGAATTTTCTGATTTTACAATCATGCGTATTGTAACTTCCTCCAGCGAAACGTAACACTTCTGCCTTTCGCGCGATAGTTATTCTAACATGCCGTCGTAGATCTGCTACAAGATTTGACTCCATGTTTTAAATGCACATTTTGATTATATATCTGCTCCATAGAATAAAACTTCGCCATAGAAATGTTTGCGCTCATTTGTAATGTTTTTCTCATATAGTTCTGTTTATATGATATCGCTCCTCCAATCTTATATCGTTGGAAAACCATATGGTTCATGCACCATTTGAAACATGGTTGTATATTATCATATATCGAAACACGACTTTGGATCACCGAATATATAAGTTTGCTCAAAACCTTTTAACATAGTTTGAAAAACTTCGGCCTAAAGGTATTTTGAGCCCAATTGTAATGTCCATTGCAAACCTGTTAAAAAATTCGACATAAAAGTATTTGAGCCAATTTGCAATGCACCAATTATAACTCTGGTAAAAAAATCTAGCGTAGAAACATTTACACCAACTTGCAACGTGTTCATGCGCCATGTTTCAACGTAAATTTGACCGCCATATATACCTGCCCCACATGCTTTATCACGGATTGAAACTGCACAATCGAAATATTGGCTCCATGCAACGTGTCCATGCAACTCTGCGCCATGTTTCACATGTCAGGTTGAATGCCATATATATCTGCCCCACGTGGATTAAAACTGCACCATCAAAATTTTTGCGCCCATTTGTAATTGTCCTATGGTTTTGAAACCATATGTCTTTATCCCTTCATGCCTTAATTTAATCACATAACGTTTATCATTTGCTTTTCCTCAGATTGTTTGCGCAAATGGATAAAATTTTCATGCCAAGGTCGCCATCTCATAATATGAACGTTTCTTGCTTTGAAAAACCGAGATTTGACATCTGCTACTCAGCAACCAAGCATGGGATGTCTTGTGAAAGCATTGGAAATGTGAGGTTGATGAGAAGTCTCCAATCATATTCATCCTATTTTATAGTGAAAGCATATCCTTCCTGAGAAATTTTCTTTTAAAACAATGCAGCTTCATATGGTAGACTAGTCATTTGTTCAAGCCACATTGATGGCCCTTTTCATATTGACCTTTCCTATCTTGTGGTTCTAGAGACTCTATTTGCATATGCATCAATGCACCTGGCTACCAAAAGGTGTATGCATTTAAAAATAACCTTTTAGGTTCAATTGAAGTTCCCCATCTCTTATGGTCTCGCATAGGAAAACTTTATGGATATGTAAGAGCAAAGGAGACTAGGGTTTTAAGGCCCTTTCATTCCTCCATATTGTACTCCTTGCAGCATAAATAATTCCACACTATGTAGCTCAGGATTAATAAATGTTGCTTCTCAAAGGTGCGTTGACATATTTGGAACTCTGCTATTGGCTTGCCACACCAACATGTGTGCTTTCGCCCTACTGCCCGGCACGAGAACGCCTTGAATGAGATTTCCATTCTCTAGAGAAATCTTCTGAGTCTGCTTTGTTCGCCGGGCTATACTTCAGGCTTGGCTTTTCGAAGTGGTGAAATATGTTCCTTTGTGTGCACACATCGACATGGATGGTATTGTGCAGGATCTCCAAAACTTCCCTTTTTAATTTATGCTTATTTTGTCTCCTCCGAAAATAGCAGCATGGGATTGTTTCTTGATCGACACCCCCACCAAAATGCAGCTTCCTGGTAATTGTGTCATAATCATTTTCATCTTCAAACAATATCATCCTCAAGGTCGTCAAGCGTCGATAGAGCAACACCATGATGAGTAAGAATGTCATCTTCTCCATCTGATAAAGTGTATTTTTCATTCTTAAGCATCCGTGACTGTCGCTCACTCTGGAATCTAATGATAGCCTTATCTGCATCTTCAAGAGCGTCATCATTTTCCCCAGACCACATGTCCAAGAAAACATTAGCTTTTCCACTTTGTTTGTGTTCTTGTAAGAGAGTATTCTTCCTCGTGATTGAAAACTTCCCTAACCATTGTGCTCTTGTTAGTTGGGTTCCAATATCTTCCTCCCAACGCGATGGTGACATTCTTTGGTATATCATTTGTGGGATCGCCTGCACGTAACATTATAACACTAATTAGTTTACAGTTACCTTTCAGAGAACGGTGCCCCGCAAATAATAAATATTAGACTATGAGCTCGACGAAGTGCTAAAACAGAGTGCCTGAACAATCTATGATGCAAGCGCTCTTAATGTAAATACACACAAGTTTCCTTCCGAATGTATGCATGGCGATCCTTCGCACATGGCGTGATTGCAACAACAACGCCTGATCATGAGGGTGAGACAACTCATGAGGGGTTGGGGATAGGTCGTTGGGATGTCACTGATTACAGGTTCGGTGAAAGACCCTAACGACTAAGCGAGCAGAGGGGGACCCGAAATTTTAAATATACCCAAAATTTTGGGTGGTGTTGTAGCGGCTACAACAAATGGCGAACCACTGGTAGAATCCAGCATCTCTGTCAATATAACAACAAAAGTCTGAGCCAAGATAGTAATGCAAGGGAATATTGAACAAGCTCTGCGGGGACCCTTTGAATTACTCTGGCCCTTTACAGGTATGCCTAATCCTTGTGCCTCAGCTAGGTCTCACTAACCAGAACACATCAATAAAGCGCTCACAGACGCCAATAGCTTGTCGATGATGTGAAGAGCAAGGCAGTGGGTTTATTATTCTCAGGATTTTTTAAAGTAATTTTCCGGTGTTGCTCCGTTGCCAGCAGGCCTGGACAGTACCCCGGCGGAGTCACTTCAAGAAATCACAAACGTTGCTTCGTTGCCAGCGAGCCTGGTCAGTACCCCGGCGGAGTCGTTGCATTACCTCTCTGCGCAGAAAGCCTTTCTCGATCCTTTACCCTTATTTGTTTCATGTGCTTGCAACACTTATTTTCATGTGCTCGTGGCACTTATTTTTCATGGGCGGATGAGGGATCCCAACTTATTTTACGAGTAAGAGAGGTTGTTTCTTGTTTTATAGAAACTAAAAGATATCCTGATTTGGGTTTGCCCTCGTGCCAAACCTTCACATCCCATTCACCACAATAGGTGAAGCGTGCAAAACAGATCATTAAAACGTGCAAGACTGTGTCGGGTACAAGGCTTAGGTTACGGGTATAGGCCATTCAAACTCATTAGGTCTCCCACAAGCAACCGGCTCGTATCTCCCCGGCTAAATAAGTTTAGAATTATAGGCATCTTGTTGAGAATGCGACTTCGATGACTGGTCCTAAGAGAAAGATACCTCATGAGATAGCCACCGCAACCTCACGCAAAACAATGGGGTTACTGTTTCAACAATCGGGGCAAAGCAAGACCACAATATGGTAGGGTTTCAATGAGGGCTCATGAAGTGGCAGGCGATATGCTTAAAAATGATGTGTGTACGACACAATGTAATAGGCGAGGCTCAAGATGCAATGCACGCCATGTGTGAGAACGATCCACCAGTTGTAGGTGGAAAAGAGGCGCAATACAAGCAGTGATTATTTATGCAGCAACAAGAAACTGAAAAGGAAATGAAAGGAAAATACTTGTAACATGATAATGCCTAAGATATTAATCGTAAACAAAGATAGCAAACATACTTTTAAATCATAAAGTAAAAATTTGGCAAGTAACCTAATTAACAACTTTGAGCTAACAAATTTTTATTAACAGGTACTAACTAGCCTACACCTAAAACCCTAGTTTAAACAATAATGCGGTCAGGTTATGTAAAATCAGCTTTCCAGTACAGCCACCGCATTAGTTCCTGACCTGCAAGAAAGACAATGTTTGCAATCAGAGCCGGCATACCAAATGGTGCACAAACAACAAGACTTACCTGAAGAGCATGTGCAACGGCAAGAAGATCATGGATACATACCAAAGAACATGCCAGAATAGATTGTGCAAGCTGAATCCCACTCTCAACCTGATACACAGAAATAAGTTCTTGAAACTCAACATTTATAAATGACAAACATCCATTCATATACAAATCTAGGTCTGATGAGCGCTGGGTAATCCATTTCCTATTTGTAGGCACATCCACCGGATAGGGTTGGTCGAGTTGACTGACAATCTTATCATGGTGTTGAGGACCATTAGTTTTATGGAATGGAAACAATAAGCATGTGCCAGGTGAATTATGAATGCTTGTGCATCCGAGTGCAGAAACCCTAGTTTTGAAAACCCTAGTTCGGGATTGCTCTTGGGTTTGGTCAAGGGTATGAGGATCCGAATCCGCGTTTAGTGGCTCCTGAAATTCCTCACTGCCTTGAACAAACTCCGGAACTTTGAGCAAGGGGCTT
Organism: Pinus albicaulis; assembly: GCA_034641835.2. NCBI lineage: Eukaryota > Viridiplantae > Streptophyta > Pinopsida > Pinales > Pinaceae > Pinus > Pinus albicaulis. Next base: position 156,678,688 of record CM076578.1, on the reverse strand, counting down.
TCCAACTTTGACTGCTTGGCGAGATCAACAGGCGAGTAGATGTGATCATGGATTGTGGTGGGTTGCAGAATGTCAGTGGGCTTTGTATTAATTCGGTCAAATGTTTGCGCACTGACAGATTGATAATCCAAAGTATCGGATTCTCTAGATTTTCCAGGGTGGGGCGAATTTGATGCGGTTATGCTGGGAGGAGCATGGTACTTGGGGATCGTCATTTGAGAAATGGTTGGCAGAAGCTGAGGCGCTTCAATTTTCTGATAGGTACTTGAATCTTCCCAGAGCGAATCATCGAATTCTGGTGTCTCCATATGGTCAGAAAAAGGCTGTGAGTGATATTCCTCAGCGGTATGATGGAATATGTTTTCAGATAAGCAGGGATCACTGTAACCATTGATTTGATCAAGTTGGGTACCTGGCAAGTTAGGCTCCCTGGGAGTTACCAGCTGGGATGGATCAATAAAGAGGAAATCTTGAGTTTGCCCAGATAGGAAATCGCTTCTATGGATGTCTAAGGATTCCGAGTGAGAATGATCGGATCTAAAAGATTCATCGATTTTGAACTGTGATTGTGAAACACCATCTGCGTGCTTATGATTGTCGCCAATACCAGTATAAGGAAATTTTGAATGTCTCGAAGAAATTACTGGTGTGGCGGGATCGAGAAACAAATCGGGGAATAATGAACGAACAAATTGAGTCGCAGGGGCGTTAAACATACAAGGTTTTTCAACACGCGCATCTGTGTCATTTAGAGAAAATGATGATCTGGCAGGCCTTGTAAGGGAATCAACTTTATGCGGGGTAGGAGTCGATTCATAATTAGTATGCGAATCAGATTTAGGTTTGTGTCTAGGGAGACACCGAGTGGGCTCGAGGTAGGTTTCATGAACCGAGAGAGATAATGAGCCACTGGGGTTTTCAAGCTCTGATTCAACATGGTGCATGAAGTATTCAAAGGGAGTACCATAGGATTTATCCCCATGCACCCATCCATCATTGCTCAGAACTTTCAAGGTCGTACCTCGATTATCCGACAACTCAGGAGGAGGAGCGAGAATGTCACAAATAGAAATACTCTCCTGGGAGGCTGGAGTGTGATCGAGACTCGGGGAGGTGGACAAGGAAAAATTGGGGACGCAGTATGAACAACGGGAAACTTGCGAGTCATCATAGGGAACACTAGGATCAGTCTGGGTTGCTACTTGAAATTGTTCAAGGGAAATGAGGATCACATACGTGAACTGTTCTCTTAACAACTTCCAATCGACATCCTTTTCAGGGAGCTCAAAACAATAATGAACAAATATGATAGAAAATTCATCAAGAGGTTCATGAGGTTCCATTCTGATGTCATTTAGCTTTATCAATACACTTTGAAAATCGTACCTATGAAAAGCTTGTTGTAATCCACTGGCGAGTTGTTCAAACGAATGGATGGAAGCTTCCGGCAATGTGCAGCACCATTGCTTAGCGCGACCTTCGAGGGTGAGGAAGAAAAGAAAACATATCAAACCTTCATTTTCAATTTCATAGCACTCACCAAAGTCATAGAAATCTAAAAGGTGTTGGGTTATGGACACCCCATTTTCACCATCAAATTTTAACTGGGACAAGTGATACATAAGTTCATCGGGGATGAAGTATCGAGGCTCATAAAACTCCGACAAAAATCTTGGGAGAATGATTTGGGAACGAGCCATTACAGATATGAGATTAACTGCAGGCTCTCAGGGCTCAGCTTGTCATCTGGCCCTCCTTCTAGCACCAATTCTGTTGACGGGAAAATCTGTCCCAGCCAACAGCAGGGGATCTCCCCAGTAAAAGGTCCCAATTAGACCTTGAACCGTTTGGACTATGGTCCGAGGTGTGGGTCCGGCTACCAATGATTTCTCCTTTGCTTTGGGTCTTGCTTAAACTCTATAAAACAGTGGATACACACCTAATCAACTGATACAAGACATATGATTGATGCATTAAATGTACATACGACACTATGAGTAGCAAGAGAAAATAATAAAGCATGAAGACCGAAGGAAGTGTTGTTAGCAACACTTCATTAGGTTCATGCTTGTAAGCTGTTATGACCATGAAAGAAACAGTTCCTCATGGCGAGAACACCCTTCACTTCCTAAAGGTTTTAAATGATAACACAAACGCAGATAAACAAAGTCATCAACATTCGCTATGAAAGTGAAATAAACTCAACCACCATTAACATACTCAAAAAACTGTTATGTAACTGTGATGTGAGTTAAAGATACAGTTCCCTTAATCTAAAGACGTTCAGAAACTGAAAATATAATACTCAACAGTGCTCATACATAAAACAACACCAGATCCACAAAGGGATTTTTCAAAATGCTTGTATTAATGCTTAAATGTATAATCCTCTGGTAATACAATATACTCAGCTTGAGTCCCAAACAAAAGATCCTATTACAAGTTCCCGAAGGAAGCATTTATAGAGCAAAGCCTGCCCTTTGGACTCCCTGAATTTTCGCCTTCCCGACTGTTGAGGTGCATTGTGACCCAGTCCATTCTGCGACTTGTGACCTGAAGAAATCTGTGACCTGCGACCTCAAGAAAATCTGCGACCTCGCGACCTCCTTGGATTTGCGACCTCGCGACCTAGTCATTGGGTCGCTGGGTCGTGCCGTCGGGCTTTTAACAGGGAGTGTGACTCAGCGACCTGGCGACCTCTGTGACTTGCGACCTTTGGGAATTCCTTTTTCTTTCTCTTTCAGAGATCTCATGACCTTGTTCTATGGAGGCTAGCCTTAGCCCTCGTTATGAAACGAAAACTTCTATTTGCTGGTGATGTCACTTCCACGCTAAGGGACTTTGCATGTGATGATAAGTGGGAGAATGGTTTCTGCTTCGAGCCAGATACTGAGCATCCACATAACACGAGGTTTTGAGTTTGATCCGAAACTCAAATCTGCATCCTCCGGAGAGAGCTAGCAGTTTTTTTCGATTTGGGTAGACATAGCTGTTCCAACATCTTCTCATATAACCTGCAGATAAGAGAATTTAAATCAGCCATATGTATATATACATACACATGTTAGGGAATCAACCAAAAAAAAATGCAATAGCTTAATCACAGTTAAAATTAGTTGGACCCCTGTGTGGTCAGGCACTGTGTCACTATGTCATCAGAGTGAATGGTGTAGGCTCTCCCTGCGCCTCTTCAACTACTGTAAATGCATATTAGTATGGTTGTAGACTGAGTTTGAAATGCAGACTCAATTGATGGGAAGTGTCGGCTTGGGCAACATGCTCCTTATGTCCTCCGTGACATCCATTATGATATGCACTAACGATACATTTTCCAACTCTTGAGACGTGCTCAAGATCCTGTATGTTAACACGACGAGCGAAGGTGAGGGCGCTGCTCCTTAGTGAAGTCGCAGGGTCGCAACGTAGTGGGGGTCGCGCTGCCAGCTCGTTGCTGAGCTTATGCGACCCAGCAACCTGTGGGGAAATGCGACTCAAATCTGTCCTTCAAAATGTGACTTTGCAGAGGTCACATGGTTGCATTGCGACCCATTCCTCAGTGCTGCGACCCAGCGACTTGTGGGGAAATGCGACTCAAAGCTGTCCTTCAAAATGCGACTTTGCAGAGGTCGCATGGTCGCATTGCGACCCATTTCTCAGTGCTGCGACCCAGTGACTTGAGAATAGTGCGACCTATTGACTTTTCATGAAGTGTGACCTCATAGAGGTCGTACAGTCGCAGTTTCCCGTCCGTCGAACGTTCACCCCACTCCTTCGACGCAGTCTGGGTTTCGAATGCTCAGCTTAGATTTAATTTATGGCATGATGACTAGTGTGGCTGCGTGCCTCTTGGGATGATACTGTGTAGAACCTAAGCATAGCCATGAATTCAGAATAGTTGCAAAGATTAGCCACGCACAGATATTCGCTTTGTGGCAATGCCTTCACCAGAAATAATCCCTCGGGCTGCTGATAAGGTCTGCAAATTACGTGTAACTGTTCACACTCTGAATATAACCTAGCTCTGACCTTCAGCATATATGGGCTGGATTCGTAACTTCGTTGGTGCCTTGGAGACACAGTTGGAGGCGTTTCAGACTTACAGGTCGTGGAGGTTGCGCTGGACGCAGCGTACTGCCGAGAACGCTCATTTTCTCAGAGTTCTTACTTACTGTGCTAACGAAATCCAAATCGCAAGGATTCAAACTTCTTTCCATATGAAAACCGATCATGTCGAACATTGTCATTGCATGCCGGAGTTGAGCGGTGCAATGGCTGTCATATCCTTGCATGTCGGGCGCAGAGCTAAACGATTCCTGAAAAGCTGTGTATCAACGATCTTTTCGATCAGAAACCTCCGTTTGAGTGTAGCAGCATAATTTACGTTCATGCATTGCAGCACGCATGTGAAACCTGCGTCCATGTAACGCGGCATGAAGCACAAGGACTCGTTCTGTCCAGCTCACCGTGGACGCATGGAAGATCGCTGTGGCGTTGATTATGGCATTTTCTGATTTTACAATCATGCGTATTGTAACTTCCTCCAGCGAAACGTAACACTTCTGCCTTTCGCGCAATAGTTATTCTAACATGTCGTCATAGATCTGCTACAAGATTTGACTCCGTGTTTTAAATGCACATTTTGATTATATATCTGCTCCATAGCATAAAACTTCATCATAGAAACGTTTGCGCTCATTTGTAATGTTTTTCTCATATAGTTCTGTTTATATGATATTGCTCCTCCAATCTTATATCGTTAGAAAACCATATGGTTCGTGCACCATTTGAAACATGGTTGTATATTATCATATATCAAACCACGACTTTGGATCATCGAATATATATGTTTGCTCAAAACCTCTTAACATAGTTTGAAAAACTTCGGCCTAAAGGTATTTTGAGCCCAATTGTAATGTCCATTCCAAACCTATTAAAAACTTTGGCATAAAATTATTTGAGCCATATCGCAACACACCAATTATAACTCTGGTAAAAAACTCCAGCGTAGAAACATTTACACTAACTTGCAATGTGTTCATGCGCCATGTTTCAACGTAAAGTTGACCACCATATATACCTGCCCCACATGCTTTATCACGGATTGAAACTGCACAATCGGAATATTGGCTCCATGCAACGTGTCCATGCAACTCTGCGCCATGTTTCACACGTCAGGTTGAATGCCATATATATCTGCCCCACGTGGATTAAAACTGCACCATCAAAATGTTTGCGCCCATTTGTAACTGTCCTATGGTTTTGAAACCATATGTCTTTATCCCTTTCGTGCCTTAATTTAATCACATAACGTTTATCATTTTCTTTTCCTCAGATTGTTAGCGCAAATGGATAAAATTTTCATGCTAAGGTCGCCATCTCATAATATGAATGTTTCTTGCTTTGAAAAACCGAGATTTGACATCTGCTACTCAGCAACCAAGCATGGGATGTCTTTTGAAAGCATTGGAAATGTGAGGTTGATGAGAAGTCTCCAATCATATTCATCCTATTTTATAGTGAAAGCATATCCTTCCTGAGAAATTTTCTTTTAAAACAATGCAGCTTCATATGGTAGACTCGTCATTTTTTCAAGCCACATTGATGGCCCTTTTCATATTGACCTTTCCTATCTTGTGGTTCTAGAGACTCTATTTGCATATGCATCAATGCGCCTGGCTACCAAAAGGTGTATGCATTTAAACATAACCTTTTAGGTTCAATTGAAGTTCCCCATCTCTTATGGTCTTGCATAGGCAAACTTTATGGATATGTAAGAGCAAAGGAGACTAGGGTTTTAAGGCCCTTTCATTCCTCCATATTGTACTCCTTACTTGACACAAATAAATGGTCTTTTATAAGCTGTAGGTCAATATTTGTTCTGTATTCTCTGAAATGTTTTTTTTTTTTATATGGTATTGTGCAGGATCTCCAAAACTTCCCTTTTGAATTTATGCTTATTTTGTATCCTCCAAAAATAGCAGCATGGGATTGTTTCTTGATCGACACCCCCACCAAAATGCAGCTTCCTGGTAATTGTGTCATCATCATTTTCATCTTCAAACAATATCATCCTCAAGGTCGTCAAGCGTCGATAGAGCAACACCATGATGAGTAAGAATTTCATCTTCTCCATCTGATAAAGTGTATTTGTCATTCTTAAGCATTCGTGACTGTCGCTCACTTTGGAATATAATGATAGCCTTATCTGCATCTTCAAGAGCGTCATCATTTTCCCCAGACCGCATGTCCAAGAAAACGTTAGCTTTGCCACTTTGTTTGTATTCTTGTAAGAGAGTCTGCTTCCTCGTGATTGACAACTTCCCTAACAATTGTGCTCTTGTTAGTTGGGTTCCAATATCTTCCTCCCAACGCGATGGTGACATTCTTTGGTATATCATTTGTGGGATCACCTGCACGTAACATTATAACACTAATTATTTTACAGTTACCTTTCAGAGAACGGTGCCCCGCAAATAATAAATATTAGACTATGAGCTCGGCGAAGTGGTAAAACAGAGTGCCTGGACAATCCATGATGCAAGCGCTCTTAATGTAAATACACACAAGTTTCCTTCCGAATGTATGCATGGCGATCCTTCACACATGGCGTGATTGCAACAACAACGCCTGATCATGAGGGTGAGACAACTCATGAGGGGTTGGGGATAGGTCGTTGGGATGTCATTGATTACAGGTTCGATGAAAGACCCTAACGACTAAGCGAGTAGAGGGGGACCCGAAATTTTAAATATACCCAAAATTTTGGGTGGTGTTGTAGCAGCTACAACAGGGAGGAAGAGCAAGAAAAACACTTGATAGAGAGCCATTTGAAGTGGAAACAGAGGAAGTGTATTGCCATCAATGAAAAAGGGGGAGACTATTGGAAATGTTGTCATTGATGGCAAAGAAGGCAGCAGATACAAATATAGGCAAAGAACAACAACATGTAATATGTACAACAAAGGCAGAGGCAGAGGTAGAGCATCAGAAGTAGCTAAGGCAGAGGCAGAGGTAGAGGTAGCGAAGATAGAGGCAGAGCCGTTACCATTGCAAAGGTAGAGGCATGACCATTTTCACAAGCAGAGGCAGAGCCATTTTAAAACATAATGGATATGTGTCGGAACATGAAACCAAAGAATTGCGAGTGCTGCTTAAATGATAGAATAATTCCCGCTTCACAACGAGACAAGTTCGTTTTACTATCAGAACCCTAACTTGAGTTAAGGAACCAAAAGGATCGCGCAACCCATGAACCTTGGTTAGTCACTATTCAAAAACCACGAGTGGATTTACAATGGCGGATTTCTCATATTGCACCGCTTTTGGTGAGTAAGCGGTACTTTCCGGTTGGGGAGCGATTCCATAGGTGCAATAAGAACCTTGCGTGTGAGGAGACCGCGAATACCGTCATTTGCTGGCGCCCTTCAGCGTTAAAGTTCCTATCACGGGCGTAAAGCTGATATCGCATTATATAGCAGGTCGATTTGGAGAATTGCTATCTAGCGGTGATCACCTTATTTGGACTGCCCGAGTTTAATAAGAGAGCCAGTCATAAAAACAATGATCAGCGGTGTAGCGGAATTAAGATTCATGACCGTTTTCCGCCGTACTCCAGGAGCCTCCGCAATAGCACTGGGCCCCAGTTTAATTTATATTGCTCGTTGTTAAGGTCTGTGGGTTTAACAAAGGTATGACATTTATAGGTGGCAGCCAATCTTTTATGGATGTCGGGTTGTTTGTATTAGAAATTTAATGCATATATATATAAATCTCATTTCGGGAATCATAACCCAAGTGGCAATGTAATGCATATATAATATAATTCTCATTCCGGGAATCGTATACTCCAGCGGCAAAGTATATATTGCGCTTTATATACAAAGGACTAAAGCATATATATATATATATATATATATATATATATATATATATATATATATATATATTTATATATATGTATAGCCATATGTAGCGCGAGATTCAAAGAATCAAAGTACCATAAGGCGGGACCCTCATCTATCGCAACTATTGCAATATCACAACTATCGCAAATATCGCAATATCGCAACTATCACAACTATCGCAATTATCGCAATATCGCAACTATCACAATATCGCAATATCACAACTATCGCAACTATCGCAATTATGCAATATCGCAAATATCGCAATATCGCAATATCGCAACTATCGCAATATTGCAATATCGCAGTTGGTTGAAATTGCACAGCAAATATCACAAATAGAAGTTTGCGATTGAGATTAATCGCATTGCATCAGAGTCATCACATCAGAGTAATCACAAATTTTTTCCAGAGTTGTTCATTAATATAAATTCCATGGTTTATTAAGAAGGTTAGAAAGGGTTTTATTGTTGATGGTTCATGATAAAGATTGTGGGTATTGTGTTATTAAAAAGGTGTTATAAAAACGCCGAGCGTTGTTTTATGTAACGGTTGCGATTATATTGAAATGCGCCTCGTGGACTGTGGACCCACGGGCCTCGGCTTAAGGTGGAGGGCGATTATTGATAATTGCGATGTATGTATGTTCCGCTTGTGGAACTCACCACATCAACAAGACACTTGCAGTGTGTAAAGGGTTGGAATATGCCCAGATTTAAAGCCAACAATTACACTTATATATAAAATGCATTGATATAAAAAGCACAGTTACACGTATGCAGCAGTTACACCTCAGCAGAGGACAGAAGAGAAAACAGAGTTGAAAAGAGATGAAACACAGTCACAGAAAAGACAGACACAGTCAAAGAAAAGACAAATGCGCAGCGAGCCAAAAGACTAAATGAGTTGAGCTGAAGTTCTCATTGTAATTTGATTGTAAATGTTTTAATTGATTTTTTATTGTTTGTGATGCATTGGAAAGTCTCCGGAAGAGAACAAATATCCCACTGTAATGTTAAATTGATACCTACAGTTATATTTTCTAAATGAGCAGATAAAAGGAATGAGAAGACTAAAGCCAAAAAGTCATGACTATTCACTCCAAATCCCTAATGGAATACAAACAGTCATGTGAGGAACTCTATATATAATATCAACTGGATACGCATAAATGAGGTTAGAGAGAGAAAATATAGAGAAGGAAGAGTATAGAAGTGCGAGGTAGAGAATATTAAGAAAAGAAGAGCAGAAAGAGAAGCTACAAAACAGAGCTGATATCTGAGGTAAATCAACAAACATTCAGTTTGATAAATTGCGGAAGTTGGAGCTTCCCTATCAAGTTGCAGCTTGATAGATGTCAGTTGTAGCTGACTGAGGTTGGAGCCTCCTGTAGGTTGGTGCCTGCAGAAAATTGAAGGGAGTTGGTGCTTCCTTGCAAGTTGTAGCTTTCAGAATTGAGGTATGAGCCTCCTGTAGGTTGGTGCCTGCGGAAAAAAAGTGGTGAGAGGGAGTTGGAGCTTGCCTTTGCATCACAACAATAACAAGATGTGGTTTTCTCCCTTTATGGGTTTCCACTTACATCTGCTGTCTCTATGTGTGTTTCTTATGTGTTGATGTGATTATTTCAATCTGCCTAATTTCTTGCTGCTCTCAACATAAGTGTGGTGTCACATTAAATTAATATTGGCTGCAAATAAGACTGTTCACATATTAAGCTGTAACTAAGTTTGGTGAATATTTTAAAAAATCTTATGTATGTATTAAACTGATTCACCCCCCCCCCTCTCAGTTTAATTAAAGATTCAACACTATAACCTATTGACATAGGGTAAAAAGGAATTCGGGGTGGCGAATACTCTAGACCTACGTTTTGTAGAAAATCTGTTAGTGAAGAATACCAAGCGTCTTGTCTAAAAGGACTGTAAAAAATTGATTCACGTTCTCTAAGATTTAAATATTCCTGAGCTGAAGGAAGAATAAATTCCTCTTCAGTGTCAGTAACTTCTTAAATACTAATGAGACCAGGAGGAAGATCTTCTGTGATCCGATTTCTTATTCTGGGTGAATCAGGATGACCAGAAGTTGGAGTAGTGAACTCTAAAGTAGGTTCAGACATGGGAGATTCAGTTTCTGGTTCATAAATTTCAGGTTCTTCAGCTGATAACTCACTTGTTACAGAAACAACTTCAGTTAATTCAGAAATTGATATTGTCTGTGGAGTATGTTTTTCTATTTGCTGTTGATCTACTTCAGAAGTAGGATGAATAATTATGGATGATTCTCTGTGTTTTGTTAATCCAGTTCTGTTGATAACATTTGGTATTAGTGATTTATGTTTTTCTACTTGGCTTGGTATATACTCAAGGGGTTTCCCCTGAGTTCTACGTGATTGTCTTGGTAATTTTGCCATGATTAAAACTTTTAGCACACACAAACAAAGAAAATTTCAATCAAATGATCCTAAGGTCACTAAGGAAACAATCAAATGAATCACACGCCTATAAAAATATAAGAGATCAATCCACATACAAATAGTAGATCCCCTCACTAAAAACACTATTTGGTGATGAAATCCAACATCGTAGATTTTTAATGCAGAAATGGCAGTTGGAATAGTTACCCTGACAACCTACTTAATGAAAAAAACTGGTGGAAGTTTCGCCACTTAAACCATCTCGAGTGAAGATAACCCTCCGGAGAGTCCAAGTGAGTCTAGCCGACGTCTGCTCCAAGTACAGTGGGACCTCCCCTCCACCATCACCTTGGGAAAGAATCCTAAAGTTTATGGCCACTAAGGTCACCAACGGGAACACATATACCTGGGGGAACAGTCTACGATCCGATATACAAGCAAGGGCAGAGTAACAAGCTCAATCCCCTTGAAGGCTCCTTGACATAATCCAAGGTTTACCGACAAGTGACCCCAGGTTCCTCGACAATGGTCTATCCGAGGTTTACCATTTTTAATACGTGCAAACCTTCTATCGTTCCCAATGAGATAGGTATGATTATCTCACTAGTTCGGATATGATCTCGTGCTTGACTCCTTTAGGAGGAGCTTCCCAAAGCATACATGCTACAATTGGATTTTCCTACCGCAAGATTGACTACTTGTTTGTTTTTACTGTCTTGGAGAGTTAACTAAAACCTATTCCAAGACATTAGCCTAAGCTATATTGGTGGAAAAGAACCCTAGAAAATATAAAATTTCTAGATTGATTTTGATTAAGCGTTATTTTTAATTGGCAGTTTCTTAGGACAATGGGTACGGAAATGAAACTTTGATGATGTTTTAATGACCCGACTCAAAATACGCTACAATGCATCTATATGATAAACAACTCATTTCTTTTCAATTAAATCTAGCCAGAGGAAAGAGTTGAGAGATTTCAATAACTTTCAAAATATCAATTCTTTCTTTCCTACATGAGAAACTTTGAAAAGAAGACAATTCAGAGAATTCAATTCCAAAAATATCTTTTGCTCAAAATGAAATTCCCTATATCATTTAGATCGGAAATAAAAACAAACTTCTTCCAAAAGAAAATCAAAAGTATTAAAATTATAAAATTCAAAAATAAAAGAAATCTCTAATCTTGAACTCTATCTAAAAGTTGGAGGATGTCTTAACTCAGTTTGTAATCTAACCAAGATCTTTCTGCTTATTTCAGCAAGAAAATAAAGCATCCAATAACAGTTTTAAAATGAAATTCAGACCTTATCAATCCAAAAGGTTTTCTAAGTTTGCTAATGAAAACAAAATTGAATTTTCATAAGAGTAATAATTGCATCAAGTTCAATGGCTCGACAGAAAAACAATGACATACCAAGTAGCTGAGGTATACAAAAGTTTCTGATTTAGAGAAATGGGAGGACAAGGCAAAAATTTACTCATAAAATCAAACTAGCTGAAAGGATCACTTTAAACATAAAATTTCTGAAAGAAACTTTTCGCAAAGGTCTTTGACAGTCAAGACAAATTGGGATAACAACAAAGAATCAAGTAATGGGATTCCGGAAAAAATAATTTCTACTTTTTCTAAAATTTTCCAGAAGTCCACAGTTTTTAATGGATTAAGGTGCAGTACCGCACTGTATTCTACTAAAATTTTCATATTCTATCGCTCTGTTTTTAAACAAAAAGTGTGGAAGGCAGGAAAAGTAGAGAAAAAATAAAAATACAGATTTACAGTCAAGGATCCTATAGAGTTTTCTACCCTGAGTTTCCAATCTAATCTTGAGCTAATGTCAGTCAAAGAAATCTCAAAAATCAAACTGAAAATAAAAAGAAAACTAAGTTCAGATTTCGCCAGTGGAGTCACCGTTTTGTTAGACGGACAAATCCCTCTTGCGGACAAGAGCGATCTCCCTAGTATCCTAAGGATATCTAGAAACAAACAGACATATGTAAACCATTTCCTCTAGACTATTTTTCTTAAGAATTACTCATTAACTACGGATATATACTCCTACTTGAAGTCCAAAGCTTGCTCGGTCTTCAATCCAGTCGTCCTAGGAAGTATCGATCAATATATAAGATCTGCAACCAAAGATAATAAAAAAATATCAAAAGCATCTACAAAATATGATAATTCGAAAGCAATAATCTATCTTAGTGATCAAGGAATCTAAGAATTAAATCATTCAAAATATAACTGAACAACTCAATGAGAAAATAGAATCCAGTTGTATTAACTTTGAATATAAAAGAAGAAACCTTACAACCTTGACGCCTTGATGTTTGTATAGGTTCTTCTGGGGTCCTGAACAACCGTTTTCCTCAGTTTGACAAGAATCCAACTCTCTGAATCAACATAAGACTATGGCTATGAGTATGTAATCTCTCTCATGCCAATGATGCCAAATTTGGAGAGTATAATTTCTTCAGCAATTCTCTTCTAGCAGCTAAGAAGTACCCTTGAGACAGAAACTTGGTCTCAATTTATAGCAAAAAGGAGGTAGTTTCAACTCCAATAATGAAGGGATTAAGCCCTCTCATCATGGGATTTCAGCTCCAAAAACCAAGGGATAGCTCCATTTATGAAGGGATAAAGGTTCATGAATGGAAGAGACGAAGCTCGACCAAATAGCGCTTCTAGAAGGCCCCATCTAGGAGAATATTCGACCAACTAGGCTTGTAGAAGTTACTTTTCTTTTTATTTTACCTTTTACAGGGGTCCATAGTTTGAATGAGCAGAATGCACAGGATGTGTCGCAGGTTTTATAGTAATAAACCGCGGTACCATAGGAAATGAATAGGAAAAGTGCGAGTTAGGCTTTTTAGGCTTTTAATAAGCTTTTTCCCAATTCCAAGACTTGATTTAGGAACTTTATGATTTTGGACCTCTAAGGGAGCAATAAATAGGTAATGATGAACCCATATAGATATCTAAATGTCATGGTGACAAATTTTAGTGTAACAGTTCTCCACAAGGTATTTTGTGATCATTATAAAGAAAATTCTCCATCCTTATCCTTGGTTGAAAATTGTTGTGATCAATCTCAGGATATCATACAGTACCTTATAGTTAGTGATGAATATTTGTAAAATTTGCATCTTGATGACCTCTTAGCAGCCATTCATCAATTTCATTCTCAAGATAGCTATCATGACAGCCTAGAGGAGTTAGTTGAGGAAGAACCCAATCAAGAAATAGTAGAAAACCCACAGGATCTCTCTGAAGGCAGAAGTGATGATTCACCATCTCTTCTAGGTGAGGCTCAAGAAAACATTCAGCCTCAAACTCAGCCTTCACAAGAGAAATAAAACTGCTGTACTTCTATCCAAAGAAAGAAAAAAACGCCTCTTCTTTTGACTGAAGAGGAAATAAATCAGATGCTAAACATGCAGCCCGCCTCTAAAACTTCATGTGAACAAAACATTTATGTTCATTCTCTTGCTAATCCCGTCTACCATAAGTCATAAAGTGAACTTGTAGATCACTTCAAAGAAGAAAAAACTGATAATCCAATATGTTTGATTGGTGACATTATTTATATTGATGATTTTCCAAAGTTTGATCAATATGATGACGATGTTCTCCGAATAAAAGCTAACCTTGCAGAGCCATCAACAATTGGTTTGTGGGAGGAAGATCTGCTTCATCAACTTGGAAACAATTTTCAGCCAATACATACCATCTATGACACTGATGAGGAAAGCCTTGAAAGTTTAGAAGTAATTGAGGGATCTATCACTCTTTGCTCTACTTCATTTCAGTCCATCAGAAATAACTTTCATGTAATTGGAAATCAACAGTCTTTCAGTTTTGATGTTGAGGTTGAGGAAGATCATGAATTTCTTGAGCAAGTTGTCAATGAGAAGCCTTTTCCTGAAATGGTTGAGGAAATAATTTGGGACATGGAATCCTCCTTAAATCCAGATTTGCAGCCACCAAGTTCCATTGAATTAAAAATTGCAGATGAAGGCATAGAAATTGATAGTCACATGACAGTTGTTGCACTGCCTTCTCGGGAAGATTTATTGTTCAAGAGTGCTCTTGTTCATCAATATGATGGCCTTCACATGGAATTCAACCCACTCTATAAAAACACATCAGGTTTTTTAGAGGACAACATTGCAATATATGATGAGTCTGATAGTGCAGATGATCATAAGGAAGAAGTGGAGTTTCTTTCCCAAAAGAGTCCCAAGCTTAGAAAAGTGGAGAAAAAATTAGTCTTGGATCAATTCCTAAATCCTCTAGGCCAGGTATTATTTCAAGATCCCTTTGCTATTTTCATAGAGGCAGTTGAAGAGGGAGTAAAATATGTCAAGATCAGTTTGATGCAAGGTTTAAAGAAAATTTTAGGCACTACTATTCAAACACAAGCAAGGTGGGAATGGCCTTTTGATTTTTTCAAAACACTCAAAGAGCTGAACCAAGATCCCTCATGGAATCATCTGATTGATTGGCTGTATTGGAAAAGAGAGTTCACCAGCTAAATGTATATCATGTATAGGTTAGATTAGGATAGATAGGCATGCAAATAAGCTCAGCCTTTTGAGCATCCAGTTTTGGTTTCAGATTGTTTTTGTCAAAAAAAAATAAAAAATAAAAAAATGAAAACAAAAAAACAGAGAAAAAAATAAAAGAGGGCAGTTCTAAAGAATAGGTACATCCCCATACCAAAAAATATTACTTCTGAAAGTGTGCAAGTCTAAATACCACTGCTTGAGAAAAAAGAGTCTTGTTCAGTCATCTAGCCTAATAATGGCTGAACATGTTTTGAATTTCTGCTGATAGGTTAGTGAAAGAAGGCTTGTCAAATCATTTAAGCTTGAATTGTAATGTAGGAATATATTAGGAAGAAAATATGCTGGTTCTTAATGCTTAAATATGAACCAAAGAGAAAGATAGGAATGCTATACAAATGATGGATTATAGCCCTCATAATTTCTAGTTTTGTTTGTACAAAAATAATTTTTTTGTGCAGCTTGTCCCAATGCCACGGCCCATGGTGAATCTGATTACTTAATCATGGTTCAAATCATGTTTTCAATGTCATGTTAGTAGATTAGAAAATGAAGCCTCTCAAATAGCTTAATCTTGACAGATGAATAGTCTAGGAAGAGAATAAAGGATTTCACTAGCATAATCTGAACTCTTGGAAGTAATAAGGGTACAAGTAGATAGTTTTTTTTGCTTTCAAAAGAAAAAGAATGCCAAGGGTTTGCCAGTCCAAGTGCACCCACAAGAAGAAAAAATGATAGGCAAAGGTATGATGGGTAGGTCGATATGAGTTTGAAGCAAACATGCCTTTCATATTTTGAGATCATAGCTTCAAAAGAAACATCAACAAATAAAAGAAGAAAATCTGCCCAATGGATGAGGCACTGGTCTTCATAAACTCAGAGATTTGATATCTGAAGTTCTAGACACCTCCTGAAAAGGAGCTGCCCTCCCCAAGTGGAGCCATTTTTAGTCATTAGTATTTTTTACTATTTGTAGATGACTAAATACTTGTCCTAGATTTCTAAAAACAAGATTCATGAATATTGTGAGTTTTAGAAATCTCACTACCTTCATTATCCTTAAAAGAAAATTTTCACTACTTAACTACCCTGCCATTTCTTGGTTAGCCTATCACTCCTAGAAGACCCCTCATGGGCTTATGAAACTCATCTCTATCCCATTTTTACACCCATAACCTCAGTACTATGTTTTGCCTATGCTTAACCCTTCCACTTTCCATCTAGGATTGCCAAACAACCTACCCTTTCCCATGTTCATCAAATGCCTCAAGCATTGATGGTCTAAAAGATATATCTGTAGAATCTTTAGATAAATCAAGTACATTGTCTTTTGGATCTTTAATATAACAATTTTTCAAAAACTCTGTTTTTCATACTTGAAGACCCAAGCCAAGCATTCAATCAAAGACCAACTCAAAGAGCCTCCCACTAGGTCACTAGGGTTTCATAGGTTGTAGGGTTATCTTTGGTGTTCCAAATCACTGTTTTTCATGTGTTAGGAGCCGAATCAAATGTGAAATAAGGTCATCACCTGTTTATCCAAGATAAATCAGAAAATTCCCCAAGGAATACCTCCTTATCAAGTTCAAATTCTGCAAAGGACAACTGTTCATTTTTGGAATTTCTGCAGGAGTGTCAAGGTGACTATCAGCAGGAGAGTAGGTAAAGTAAGAGGTCTTCTCCTCATTAAAGGAAATCCAAAACAAATAATGAGGAAGCAGCCTATGTTGAAGAAAAATCAGGGTTTCTAGGCACTAATTAGGCCAATAGTATGCCAAGTAAAGATCAATGCATCAAATCACAAGGACAAAGGCACACCAGCACAACCAAACATGAATTGAATATTTTTAAAAATTATAGATGAAAAAGGGAAAAGGGTGAGGTGAACTAAACATAAATGAATGAACTTGAAAGGGCTATAGATAACTTAGAAGAAAACACTAATAAATCTTCTCAGACAGCCCAGAAGCCTAAGGTTTTGGTGAGATGATCAAAGAAGGTAAAAGGGCAAGTTTGGACTCCATAATAGCAGCAAAGGTTTCCTAAGGATATCACTGCCTGAAAATGTTCCAAACTCATTTCAAGGAGTTTGTAATGATGAAGATGGTCACAAGAGGGTGAAACAAAGATGATGAGACTCCATGATGACAACAGAAAAAGGTTTGGAGAGACTGTTGTAGGTGAATTCTAGGGTTTTCCAAGCTGAATGTGTCTAACACCAAGAAGCATCAGATAGGGCTAAATCATTATGTCATGGCACCTGCAAAAAATCAGAAGTGGCAAAGAGGAGATAATGACAAACATGATTGTAAAGACTGTGGTGACTGTACAAGATGGATTTATCATTCCTAGAGAATCAATGAGAGAAATGAAAACAAGTTCCTCAGTCACCCATCAAGTAGGAGATAATTTAATCTCCAAGGTAAGAACATAGAGGTTTTAAAAGATGCTGCCACCAAAGGAAAAAGAGCCATTTAAAAGTTTTCAAGTCACCCACAGTAAAAAGGTCAAAGGATTAGCAATCAGATGAAAAAGCTCAAGAAACCTTAACAAAGTGGGTTTTTGACTTAAATTTATTTCCATAAAAGATAAAAAGACCATTTTTTCTCTCCTCCCATCTCATTTTGCATTTGAAAAGAGATAAAAATCCCTCAAGGAGAAAATTTCTGAGTTTTCAGTAAGAATCTGGGCAAGGTTACTTGGCGCTGCGCCTTGGAGCAGGCACTACGCTTAGAGCGCCCGACACTGCACTTAGGGGAAATTTCGCAGTGTAATTTTACACTGTGCTATGCTTATAAGGGAGCATGTTGTGCTTACAGGTGGGCGCTACTCGTTCGCCCAGTTTTGCCCGATAGGGAGGACCCGGCAGGCCTGCACGCGAGCAACGCTGTGCTCAGAGAAGCCCGACAAGCCCAGACACGTTTAGCGCTACGCTTAGGAGCCTAGCAAGCCTGCACGTGGGCAGCGCTGTGCCCAGGAGGACTCGATAGGCCCATATTTTTTCCCAGCGCCGCGCTTAGGGCAGAAAACCTTCTTCCACTTGAAAAATTGCTAAAAATCACTAGGGAGCACATCCAAACTACCTTCAAGAACTTGGAAAGAATTTAAAAATTGGTAGGTGGCTACTTATGCTTATCCTCAAAGTGGTTTTGATGATTTTATGCTTAAGGAAATTGACTAAAACCTGGTGACTAGAAAACCCTAAGTCCTCTTGGAAAACACTCTATTTTGACCTCCAAACAAGAATTCCTTAGTCAAGACAAGTGTCAATTAGGGTAAATGCAGTGATTTTAGGATTAGACCTTCATCAAAGCTTAAAGGGGAATCAGTCATAAATCCACACATCCATCTCACTCACTTGCAAAATCTTACCTTTCACCATTATTCCATTTCACTCATCCTATCAAGTTTCATAAGGAAGCCGAGGGTTGTTTAAAAGGCAGCACTAATCACCATGTCAGGAGAAGAAGGGAGTGTGGAAAGTGAAGGAGGCCAAGTGCCTATGAGGCAAAAGAACAAGGGTGGGAAGGTTAATAGATTTGAACCCAAAGACACTGTGAAGATTACTTCCTCTCCCATGATTCTCACATGCTTTCAGAATGTAGGGTTTTTTCAGTTCTGTGAAAGGGTCAAACAAGTACAAAATAACCCAGAGCTTAGAATGTTATTCATTCTTAACCTGCATAACAAACAATCAATCTTGGTAGGAGTGACCTTTGAAATCTCATAAGATACCATTGCTAAGGATACTGGACTTCCTGATGTTGGTGAAAAATGGTTCAAGAGAGAAAAACTGGACATGAGTTGCTATGAGCCTTTCCTCAAGCCTAGGTACAAAGAAGGCCGCAAGACTATTTTTCCTTTCTCACACTTACTGGAGAGGTATGCACCATTAATGAAGGTCATCATGAAATACTTTACATATGAGGGGAGGTACTCCAGGCTCTACTCTTACCATATCATATTACTCATGCATTTCACTAGGGTGAAGATGCTTCATTTACCTTATTACATGTATAGAAGTATCGAAAAGATGTCTTCTATTGTTCGAAGGAGGAGTTATTCCCAAAGAATGCATAGTTTTTTCCACCACTCCTTGATCAAGATGGTGGTACTACATCAGTTGGAGCAAAAAGGAATACCTTGGGAGGTGTTCATAACTCATGAAATATTCACAAGCCCATAACCTCATCATCAGCCTAGTTTACCCTCATCATCTCATCCTCCTCTTTCCACTTCTCCATCACCTCCTACAGATCATGCCTCATCATCGACACAAGTAGCCTCTCCTTAAGAAAAACTCCCTTCCTCACCTTCTCATGATGCATCAGAACAAGAAGGAAGTGGCAGTGAAAAAGAAAGTGACTAGGAGAGTGAGGATGACAATGAATCAGACCAAAATGAAGATGAGGATGATGATGTGTTGAGCCAACAAGAGGAAGAAAACATGGAAAAAGAGGAAGCAGATAATAGTGAAGAAAATGAGGAAGCTGACAGTGGAAATAAATTTAGCAGTGATGAAGAAGAGGTCAGCAATGAAGCGGTAGACATGGAGGTGGAAAATGATGAAGATGACGCAAGTGACAAAGAAACAGAAGATGATCCTAAGGGCAACAGTGAGACTAAGAGCCCTAATGAAAGTCAAAATAGTGAGGCTCTTAGTCATGACAGAGATGAGGGGAAAGATGAAGATAGAAACCAAGATGAAGATGAAAACAGTGAGGAAAATGTAGAGGCTAAAGGCAGCAGTGACACCCATGAAGCAAGCATCAGTGAGGAACATGACAGCAAGGAAGAAGAGAGTCATGAAAGTCATGAAAAAAGTCATGACAGTCATGAAAACAGTGAGCGCCACAGTGATAATGATGACACTAGGGACAACAACAAAACTTAGAGCCTCAATAACAGTAAAAACAATGAAGTTCCTAGTGATAATAGGGGCAGTGATGATGTTGAGAAAAAAGAGGACAATGATGAAGCATAAAACATGATGACTAATGATACTAATGATGAAAATGAAGAGTTTGATGATAGTAACAAGGATCACAACCATGAGGAAGACACAAACAAGATCACAGGAAAACCTCTTCCATTGACATATCAAAGAGGACAAAGGCTTGTGTTTGCTGCCTCTAAAAGTAAAGGGACCATGCCATCCACCTCAGCTCAGAATATTGAAAAAGGCAAGCAAAAGGTAAAGGAAGAAGAAGAAGATCATGAGGTTGAGAGGGAGTTTGAAATCATTCAGATTGACAGTGATGAGAAGAATGAAGCAAGGATCTCAAACTTGCTCATCCAGAACAAAAATGCCCTCATTGAAGACCTCCAAGCAAATCTGAATAGGGCCAAGAGTGTGAATGATGCCCTTGAGATGGAGAATAGGTAGCTAGGAGCACAAATTTCCATTTATGAGGCTAGAGCAATGAAGATCCAGAAAGAAGCTCAAAAGGCACTGGTAAAACTGGAAGAGTTCATGGGCTTCTATGAGGAAAGTGAGGATGAAGAAGGGCAGTCTAGGAGGAGACGAAGAACCATGGGGTCGAAGAAGGCACTGGCAAAACAAAGAGAACAAGAATCAGCCTTGGTAGAGAAAATCCCTCTAGATGAGCTGTTGGCCATGGAGATAGAACATGATTGGGAGCATTGGTTGGAAAGAGCCAACATACACTTGGAGGCTAAATTGGAGAAATATAACAAGGATCTTGACCTCCAAAGGAGGATGACCAAGCACTATGCTCGGAGAAACCAAGTTGCAAGGGCCAAAATAAAAAAGGCCCAAACCAAAATCCAAGCACTCAAAGAGGAAAAAGACCAAGATAACCTTGGAATCTTGGCATAAGCTTCTCTACAGGTCTCTCAAACCCCATGAGGAACACATCCACCAAATTTGAGAGAATTTTGACAAATTTTTATTTTTTACAAATTTTGAGGCCTCTAAGCGCAACACCCCTGGCACTATGCTTTCATCTCAAGCATCCTCAAGAGGAAACCTCAGCATTCTTGGAATCCTTGGCTCAATTACAGTATTCTCACCAAATTTTAGAGTATTTGGAGCATTTTTGACCCCTCAAAAGGCCAAAAAAACACCTCTTTTTTCACCTTTCCGCCCCATTTACAGACTTGGCACTGCACCTAGAGCAGTTTTGGAAATTTTGCCTTTTGGAAACGTTAATTGAGCTTAATCAAGAAACCAAGGGTATATTTTGAAATTAGACTCAGCCAACTTTCGAACGGGCCTTCACGAAGAAAATTAAAACATTGGGAAGGTCACAAAAACTTGGCTGCAAGTGAACCCATTTTCTGCTTGGGAAGGCGTTGTGCGTTCAGACCTCCCTGTGCATTTTCTGCCAAAAGTAAAAAAAATACACTCATTAATTGCAAAATGATATTTTTAATTTTTTTTTGAGGCAAAGCAATCCAAAATTAGGTGCTAGGAGTTATTTTTTGCATTTATTTCATGAGATATTTTGTGCCTTGAGCCTTGCATGGTCTCTTAGGCATAAATGACATTTATGACTAGCTTTGACATTTTCAAACCCTAGTTAGGGTTTTTTCCCTCCTTTTCTAGATAAATAAAGCATGAGGCTGTCATTGTAAAAGTGTGGGCATTTGATGACTCTTTGGAGCAATACATAGTTTTTTTTGGAGATTGGAGAAGAAATTGGTGTTGTGGAGTTTGTGAATGGCTTGTCTTGATTGATGATGGAGAAGGCTGCTTGCAGGATCCCTGAGCTTGGTTAATGGTGATGTGCTTCTATTTAATTATTTTTTTTCTTATGTATCATTGTGTTTCATCCTTCTAAATTGCAGTAGGAAAAAGGTTTTAGAATAAGAAATGTTTTTCAAAGGCACCTTAGCTCTGTTTGTTCTTCACTACCTCTATGTTTTCCTTTGCTAGGTCATTTTAGAGAATTATTAATTGCTATCTAGACCACCTAAGCTTGTATATTTGATGAATGGTTTAATACAGTAGGTATCAAAGATGTTTTATGGTTAGCCCTTATTGTTTGATGTGACTAAAACACTGTTCTTGAGATCTCTCTCTAAAGTACCACTAATTAGGTTTGCCAAAGAGGCTATGTTTCGATCATACCCTTTGTCCATGCTTGAATAGTTGTTTTGGAGATATTTATGGCTATGATCAATGATGTTTAGGCATTCCCTATTCTTTTATTAAAGTTATATTTTTATATTAATGTTTTCTAACCTTGAAGGTGAAATCACGAGAAGTTAAATGAGTTTCTCGCCTTCTATATTTCATTGGATTGTTTGTTTGAAATGCTTATCTGATTGAGTTGAATCAAAGAGTTATTGGTGTGCCTCGTCTATTGATTTCTTCTTTATGCTAAATAGTGTTGAAGTCCCTTCTTGTTTTAAGTACATGACAAAGGATTCTTAATTTCCCTTTTCCCTACTTTGATTCACAAACTTGATGTTCATTTCATTTCACAAAAACCTTGAAAATCCATCTGACCATGCTAGATTTTCCCTGTGATCCACCGTGATTTATTGCTGAAAATTTCCATGAATTTTATTGACTCCATAGCCCAATGATTTGAATATTTCCTCACTCTATCTATTCTACTTTATCATCTTACCCAACCAAAACAAACAAACAAACCCTGCACTTAACAACTAGTCTAAAATCAAACCCTAAAAGCAAACAAGTTCACATCCTTTTCACAAAATAGAGAGAGCCCTCTCTGAGTCCAGGAAGGTTAGGTCCTAGGAATCCAAAGACTGGTGTGATGTTACCCTGTGCATTTGATCTCACCAATCTAACAATTCACGAGAACCTAACATAATGGCGATCATGGTGGGACCTTATGAGTAAATGATATCTTAGACATCCTCAAGACCCCATAAAACCAAAAACTTCCTTAGATTGACATTTAGTTGTTGATGGTGGACAACAAGAACATCCTTAAAATAGTAAACATCATCCACCTGGCGACTCCACTGGTCTTCAGTAGCCCTGTTGACCCCACTAGTTCTCATAAAATCCCCTGGGAATGCATTAAGAAATCCCAATCATGCTGATGGTGGACAAAAAACTTGAAATCTTAAACTTGGTGACTCCACAACCCTCAATAGACCTTAAGAATTCACCAGTAGAAGAAATATCGACTGGTTGAAAAGATACAATGACCCTTTCTGATTTACAAACATGGATCCAAGGATAAAAAGAAGATATGCTTCGATGAATAGAGATCATATCCTTGGATTTCCACATAAAATGCCTCAGATAAATTGGATAAAAAACCTGCCTATATTTCAAGATGAAAAATATGATGACCCCTTGCTACATCTCATCAAATTTCATATACATTTATGGAGGTTAAAGGTTGAATGGCACGAGGACTGCCTCATTAAAATGTTTATGGCAACATTAGAGGGCAAGGCAAGAGAATGGTATGAATGGCTAAAACCTGGTAGCTTGTTTTCCTTAAAAGATCTCCATAAGGTATTTTGTGATCATTATAAAGAAAATTCTCCATCCTTATCCTTGGCTGAAAATTGTTGTGATCAATCTCAGGATATCATACAGTACCTTATAGATAGTGATGAAGATTTGGAAAATTTGGATCCTGATGACCTCTTAGCGGCCATTCATCAATTTCATTCTCAAGATAGCTATCATGACAACCTAGAGGCGTTAGTTGAGGAAGAACCCAATCAAGAAATAGAAGAAAACCCACAGGATCTCTCTGAAGGCATAAGTGACGATTCACCATCTCTTCTAGGTGAGGCTCAAGAAAACATTCAGCCTAAAAATCAGCCTTCACAAGAGAAATAGAATTGCTGTACTTCTATCCAAAGAAAGAGAAAAATGCCTCCTCTTTTGATTGAAGAGGAAATAAATCAGCTGCTAAACATGCAATCCGCCTTTTCAAGTGAACAAAACATTTCTGTTCATTCTCCTGCTAATCCCGTCTACCATAAGTCATAAAGTGAACTTGTAGATCAATTCAAAGAAGAAAAAACTGATAATCCAATATGTTTGATTGGTGACATTATTTATATTGATGATTTTCCAAAGTTTGATCAATATGATGACGATGTTCTCTGAATAAAATCTAACCTTGCAGAGCCATCAACAGTTGGTTTGTGGGAGGAATATCTGCTTCATCAACTTGGAAACAATAGTTAACCAATACATACCATCTATGACACTGATGAGGAAAGCCTTGAAATTTTAGAAGTAAGTGAGGGATCTCTCACTCTTTGCTCTACTTCATTTCAGTCCATCAGAAATAACTTTCATGTAATTGGAAATCAGCAATATTTCAGTTTTGATGTTGAGGTTGAGGAGGATGATGAAATTCTTGAGCAAGTTGTCAATGAGAAGCCTTTTCCTGAAATGGTTGAGGAAATCATTTGGGACATGGAATCCTCCTTAAATCTAGATTTGCAGCCACCAAGTTCCTTTGAATTAAAAATTGCAGATGAAGGCATTAAAATTGATAATCACATGAGAGTTGTTGCACTACCTTCTCGGGAAGATTTATTTTCCAAGAGTGCTCCTGCTCATCAATATGATGGCCTTCACACAGAATTCAACCCACTCTATTAAAGCACATCAGGTTTGTTAGAGGACAACATTGCAGTATATGATGATTCTGACAGTGCAGATGATCATAAGGAAGAAGTGGAGTTTCTTTCCCAAAAGAGTCCCAAGCTTAGCAAAGTGGAGAAAAAAGTAGTCCTGGATCAAGATTATTTCCTAAATCCTCTAGGCCAGGTATAATTTCAAGATCCCTTTTCTATTTTCATAGAGGCAGTTGAAGAGGGAGTAAAATATGTCAAGATCAGTTTGATGCAAGGTTTAAAGAAAAGTTTAGGCACTGCTGTTCAAACACAAGTGAGGTGGGAATGGCCTTTTGATTTTTTCAAAACAATCAAAGAACTGAACCAATATCCCTCATGGAATCATCTTCTTGATTTGTTGTATTGGAAAAGAGAGTTCACTAGTTGAATGTATATCATGTATAGGTTAGATTAGGATAGATAGGCATGCAAAAAGCTCAGCATTTTGAGCATCCAGTTTGGTTTCAGATTTTTTTTGTCAAAAAAAGGGAAAAAAAGAAAGAAAACACAAAAACAGAGAAAAGAAGAAAAGAGGGCAGTTTTAAAGAATAGGTACAACCCCATACCAAAAAAGAGTACTTCTGAAAGTGTACAAGTCTAAATACCACTACTTGAGAAAAAAGAGTCTTGTTGAGTCATCTAGCCTAATCATGGCTGAACATGTTTTGAATTTCTGCTGATAGGTTAGTGAGAGAAGGCTTGTCAATTCATTTAAGCTTGACTTGTCATGTAGGAATAGATTAGGAAGAAAAGATGCCGGTTCTCAATGCTTAAATCTGAACCAAGGAGAAAGATAGGAATGCTTAACAAATGATGGATTATAGACCTCATACTTTCTAGTTTTGTTTGTACAAAAATAATTTCTGTGTGCAGCTTGTCCCAATGCCACATCCCATGGTGAATCATATTGCTTAATCTTGGTTCAAATCATGTTTTCAATTTCATGTTAGTATATTAGAGAATGAAGCCTGTCAAATATATTATCTTGACAGATGAATAGTCTAGGTAGAGAATAAAGGAGGTCACTAGCATAATCTGAACTCTTGGAAGTAATAAGGGTACAAGTAGATAGTTTTTTTTTGCTTTCAAAAGAAAAAGAATGTCAAGGGTTTGCCAGTACAATTGCACCCAAAAGAAGAAAAAATGATAGGAAAAGGTATGATGGGTAGGTAGAAATGAGTTTGAAGCAAAAATTCCTTTCATATTTTGTGATCATAGCTTGAGAAGAAACATTAGCAAATAAAAGAAGAAAATATGCCCAATGGATGAGGCACTGGTCTTCATAAACTCAGGGATGTGATATTTGAAGTTCTGGACACCTCCTGAAAAGGAGCTGCCCTCCCCAAGTGCAACCACTGTTAGTCACCAGTAATTTTTTCTATTTGTAGATGACTAAATACTTGTCCTAGATTTCTAAAAACAAGATTCATGAATATTGTGAGTTTTAGAAATCTCACTGCCTTCATTATCCTTAAAATAAAATTTTCACTACTTTACTACTCTGCCATTCCCTGGTTAGCCTATCACTCCTAGAAGACCCCTCATGGGCTTATGACACTCATCTCTGTCCCATTTTCACACCCATAACCTCAGTACTCTGTTTTGCCTATGCTTAACCCTTCCACATTCCATCTAGGATTGCCAAACAACCTACCCTTTCCCATGTCCATCAAATGCCTCAAGCATTGATGGTATTAAAGGTATATTTGCAGACTCTTTAGATAAATCAAGTACATTGGATTTTGGATTTTCAATACATCAATTTTTCAAAAACTCTGTTTTTCATACTTGAAGACCCAGGCCAAGCTTTCAATCAAAGACCAACTCAAAGAGCCTCCCGCTAGGTCACTAGGGTTTCATAGGTTATAGGGTTATCTTTGGTGTTCCAAATCACCGTTTTTCATGTGCTAGGAGCTGAATCAAATGTGAAAGAAGATCAACACCTGTTTATCCAAGATAAATCAGAAAAGTCTCCAAGGAAGACCTCCTTATCAAGTTCAAATTCTGCAAAGGACAGTTGTTCATTTTTGGCATTTCTGCAGGAATGTCAAGGTGACTATCAGCGAGATAATAAGTAAGGTAAGAGGTCTGCTCCTCATTAAAGGAAATCCACAGTAAATAAGGAGGAAGAAGCCTATGTTCAAGAAAAAATAGGGTTTATAGGCACTAATTAGGCCAGTAGTATGCCAAGCAAAGATCTATGCATCAAATCACAAGGACAGAGGCACACCAGCACAACCAAACATGAATTGAATATTTTTAAAAATTATAGATGAAAAAGGGAAAAGGGTGAGGTGAACTAAACATAAATGAATGAACTTGAAAGGGATATAAAGAACTTAGAAGACACCACTAATAAATATTCTCAGACAACCCAGAAGCCTGAGGTTTTGGTGAGTTGATCAAAGAAGGTAAAAGGGCAAGTTTGGACTCCATAATAGCAACAAAAGGTTCCTAGGGATATCACTGCCTGCAAATGTTCCAAACTCATTTCAAAGAGTTTTTCATGATGAATATGGTCACAATATGGTGAAATGAAGATGATGAGCCTCCATGATGACAACAAAAAAAGGTTTGGAGATACTGTTGTACGTGAATTCTAGGGTTTGCCAAGTTGAATGTGTACAACACCAAGAAGCATCAAATAGGGCTAAATCATTATGTCATGGCACTTGCAAAAAATCAGAAGTGGCCAAGAGGAGATAATGAAAAACATCATTGTAAAGACTGTGGTGACTGTACAAGATGGATTTATCATGCATAGAGAATCAGTGAGAGAAATGAAAACAAGTTCCTCAGCCACCCATCAAGCAAGAGACAATTTAATCTCCAAGGTAAGAACATAGAGGTTTTAAAAGATGCTTCCACCAAAGGAAAAATAGCCATTTAAAATTTTTCAAGTCACCCACAACAAAAAAGGTCAAAGGATTAGCAGTCAGATGAAAAAGCTCAAGAAACCTTAGCAAAGTGGGTTTTTGACTTAAATTTATTTCCCTAAAATATATAAAGACCATTTTTTCTCTCCTCCCATCTCATTTTGCATTTGAAAAGAGCTAAGAAACCCTCAAGGATAAAATTTTTGAGTTTTTAGTTAGAATCTGGGCAAGGTTACTTGGAGCTGTGCTTTGGAGCAGGTGCTATGCTTAGGGGAAATTTCGCAGTGTAATTTTACATTACGCTACGCTTACAAGGGAGCGCGCTGCGCTTACAAGTGGGCGCTACCCTTTTGCCCAGTTTTGCCCAACAGGGAGGACCCGACAGGCCTGCACACGGGTAGCGCTGCGCTCAGAGAGGCCCGACAGGCCCAAACACGTTCAAAGCTATGCTTAGAATCTTGGAAAGCCTGCACGCGGGCAGCGCTGTGCCCAAGAGGACCCGACAGGCGCAAATTTTTTCCTGGCGCTGCGCTTAGGGCAGAAAACCTTCTTCCACTTGCAAAATTGCTAAAAATCACCAGGGAGCACCTCCAAACTGTCTTCAAGAACCTACAAAGAAGTTAAAAATTGGTAGGTGGTTGCTTATCCTTATCCTCCAGTGGTTTTGATGATTTTATGCTTAAGGGATTTGACTAAAACCTGGTGACTAGAAAACCCTAAGTCCTCTTGGAAAACACTCTGTTTTGACATCCAAACAAGAATTCATTAGTCAAGACAAGTGTCAATTAGGGTAACTGCAGTGATTTCAGGATTAGACCTTCACCAAAGCTTAAAGGGGAATTAATCATAAATCCACACCTCCATCTCACTCACTTGCAAAAGCTTGCCTTTCACCATTATTCCATTTCACTCATCCTATCAAGTTTCACAAGCAAGCCCAGGGTTGTTTAAAAGGCAACACTAATCACCATGTCAGGAGAAGAAGGGAGTGTTGATAGTGAAGGAGGCCAAGTGCCTATGAGGAAAAAGCACAAGGGTGGGAAGGTTAATATATTTGAACCCCAAGACACTGTGGAGATTACTGCCTCTCCCATGATTCTCACATGCTTTCAGAATGTAGGGTGTTTTCAGTTCTGTGAAAGAGTCAAACAAGTACAAAATCACCCAGAGCTTAGAAGGTTATTCATTCTTGACCTGCATAACAAACAATCAAGCTTGGTAGGAGTGACCTTTGAACTCTCATCAGATACCATTTCTCAGGCTACTGGACTTCCTGATGTTGGTGAAAAATGGTTCAAGAGAGAAAAATTGGATATGAGTTGCTATGAGCCTTTCCTCAAGCCTAGGTACAAAGAAGGATGCAAGACTATTTTCCCTTTCTCACACTTACTGGAGAGGTATGCACCCTTAATGAAGGTCATCATGGAAT
The DNA here is from genome assembly GCA_034641835.2 of Pinus albicaulis. Lineage (NCBI taxonomy): Eukaryota > Viridiplantae > Streptophyta > Pinopsida > Pinales > Pinaceae > Pinus > Pinus albicaulis. The sequence continues at coordinate 156,649,915 of CM076578.1, read as the reverse complement.
ACTTTACATGTGAGGGGAGATACTCCAGGCTCTACTCTTACCATATCAGATTACTCATGCATTTCACTAGGGTCAAGATGCTTCATTTTCCATTATTACTTGTATAGAAGTATCGATAAGATGTCTTCTGTTGTCCGAAGGAGGAGTTATTCCAAACAAATGAACAGTTTGTTCCACCACTCCTTGATCAAGATGGTGGTACTACATCAGTTGGAGCAAAAATGCATACCTTGGGAGGTGTTCATAGCTCATGAAATATTCACAAGCCCATAGCCTCATCATCAACCTATTTTACCCTCATCATCTCATCCTCCTCCCTCCACTGCTCCATCACCTCCTATAGATCATGCCTCATCATCTACACAAGTAGCCTTTGCTCAAGAAAAACTCCCTTCCTCACCTTCTCTTGATGCATCAGAACAAGAAGGAAGTGGCAGTGAACAAGAAAGTGACTATGAGGGTGAGGATGACAATGAATCAGACCAAAATGAAGATGAGGATGATGATGAGTTGAGCCAACATGAGGCAAAAAACATGGAAATAGAGGAAGAGGATAACAGTGAAGAAAATGAGGAAGCTGATGTGGAAATGAATTTAACAGTGATGAAGAAGAGGTCAGCGATGAAGCATAAGACATGGAGGTGGACAATGATGAAGATGAGGCAAGTGACAAAGAAACAGAATATGATCCTAAGGGCAGTAGTGAGACTAAGAGCCCTAATGACAGTCAAAGCAGTGAGGCTCTTAGTCATGACAGAGATGAGGGGAAAGATGAAGAGAGCAGCCAAGCTGAAGATGAAAACAATGAGGAAAATGCAGAGGCTAAAGGCAACAGTGACACCCATGAAGAAAGCATCAGTGAGGAACATGACAACAAGGAAGAAGACAATCATGCTACCATGACAACATGCAAGGAATCATGACAACAGTGAGCCCCACAGTGATAATGATGACACTAGGGACAACAGCAAAACTCAGAGCCTCAATAACAGTAAAAAAAATGAAGTTCCTAGTGATAATAGGGGTAGTGATGATGTTGAGAACAAAGAGGAAAATGATGAAGCAGAAAACATGATGACTGATGATATTAATGATGAAAATTAAGAGTTTTATGACAGCAGCAAGTTTCACAGCCATGAGGAAGACACCATCAAGATCACAGGCAAACCTCTTCCATTGACATATCAAAGAGGACAAAGGCTTGTGTTTTCTGCCTTTAAAAGGCATGGGACCATGCCATCTACATCAGCTCAGAAGATTGACAAAGGAAAGCAAAAGTTAAAGGAAGAAGAAGAAGATCATCAGGTTGAGAGGGAGTTTGAATCATTCAGATTGAAAGTGATGAGGAGAATGAAGCAAGGATCTCAAACTTTCTCATCCAGAACAAAAATTCCCTCATTGAAGACCTCCAAGAAAATATGAATAGGGCGAAGAGTGTAATGATTCCCTTGAGATGGAGAAAAGGCTGCTAGGAGCACAAATTGTTTGAATTAAGGCTAGAGAAATCAAGGCCCGGAAAGAAGCTCAAAAGGCATAGGTAAAGCTGGAAGAGTTCATGGGAACCTATGAGGAAAGTGGGGATGAAGAAGGGCAGTCTAGGAGGAGATCAAGAACCATGGGGTTAAAGAAGGCATTGGAAAAACAAAGAGAACAAGAATCAGCCTTGGCAGAGCAACTCCCTCTAGATGAGCTGTTGGCCATGGAGATAGCACATGATCGAGAGCCTTGGTTGGAAAGAGCCAACATAAACTTGGAGGCTAAATTGGAGAAATCTAACAAGGATCTTGACCTCCAAAGGAGGATGACCAAGCACTATTCCCAGAGAAACCAAGTTGCAAGGGCTAAATCTAAAAAGGCCCAAACCAAAATCCAAGCACTCAAAGAGGAAAAAGGCCAAGCTAACCTTTGAATATTGGCAAAATATTCTCTACAGGTCTCTCAAACCCCATGAGGAACACATCCACCAAATTTGAGAGAATTTTGACAAATTTTGGTTTTTTACAAATTTTGAGGCCTCTAAGCACAACACCCCTGGCGCTACACTTTCATCTCAAGCATCCTCATGAGGAAAAATCAGCAATTTTGGAAGCGTTGGCTCAAGTACAGTATGCTCACCAAATTTCAGAGCATTTGGAGCATTTTTGACCCCTCAAAAGGCCAAAGAACACCTCATTTTCACCTTTCTACCTCATTTACAGACCTCGCGCTGCTCCTAGAGCAGTTTTGGAAATTTTTCCTTTTGGATAGGTTAATGGAGCTCTATCAAGAAACCAAGGGTATATTTGGAAATTAGACTTAGCCAGCTTTCCATCTAGCCATCACAGAGAAAATTTTGTCATTGGGAACGTCACCAAAACTTGGCTGCAAGTGGACCCATTTTCTGCCCGGGAAGGCGCTATGCATTCAGGCCTCACTGTGCATTTTTGGCCAAAAGTCAACAAAATACACTCATTAATTAAAAAAATATATTTTAATATTTTTTTAGGCAAATCAATCCAAAATTAGGTGCTAGGAGTTATTTTGGCATTTATTTCGTGAGATATTTTGTGCCTTGGGCCTTGCATGGTATCTTAGGCATAAGTGACATTTATGACTAGTTTTGACATTTTCAAACCCTTGTTACGGTTTTTTCCCTCCTTTACTAGATAAATAGAGCATGAGGGCCTCATTGTAAAAGTGTGTGCATTTTATGACTCTTTGGACCAATACATAGTTTTTTTTGGAGATTGGAGAAGAAATTGGTGTTGTGGAGTTTGTGAATGGCTTGTCTTGATTGATGACGGAGAAGGCTGCTTGCAGGATCCCTGAGCTTGGTTAATGGTGTTGTGCTTCTAGTCAGTTATTGTTTTTCTTATGTATCATTGTGTTTCATTGTAGGAATTTACAAGGTATGTTCCTTATAGATCAAGAACCAAAGGTCACCACTCACAAACAAATCACAAATCAGTACACCAGTATAGTAACGTGGTTAAAACCCTCAAAGAGGGAAAAGTCCACGACCTGAGCCAACTCGGCCACTTTAGGAAATTTATTAATATAAAAAGAAAAGTTCCATATGTTTCTCTCATAAACAGTTACCGGAAAAATGACCCTCAAAATATCTCCACAAGGTATTTTGTGATCATTATAAAGAAAATTCTCCATCCTTATCCTTGGCTGAAAATTTTTGTGATCAATCTCAGGATATCATACAGTACCTTATAGATAGTGATGAATATTTGGAAAATTTGCATCCTAATGACCTCTTAGCAGCCATTCATCAATTTCATTCTCAAGATAGCTATCATGATAGCCTAGAGGAGTTAGTTGAGGAAGAACCCAATCAAGAAATAGAAGAAAACCCACAGGATCTCTCTGAAGGCACAAGTGATGATTCACCATCTCTTCTAGGTGAGGCTCAAGAAAACATTCAGCCTCAAAATCAGCCTTCACAAGAGAAAGAAAATTGCTGTACTTCTATCCAAAGAAAGAGAAAATGCCTCCTATTTTGACTGAAGAGGAAATAAATCAGATGCTAAACATGCAGCCCACCTCTAAACCTTCATGTGAACAAAACATTTCTGTTCATTCTCCTGCTAATCCCGTCTACCATAAGTTAGAAAGTGAACTTGTAGATCAATTCAAAGAAGAAAAAACTGATAATCCAATATGTTTGATTGGTGACATTATTTATATTTATGATTTTCCAAATTTTGATCAATATGATGATGATGTTCTCCGAATAAAAGCTAACCTTGCAGAGCCATCAACAGTTGGTTTTTGGGAGGAAGATCTGCTTCATCAACTTGGAAACAATAGTCAACCAATACATACCATCTATGACACTAATGAGGAAAGCCTTGAAAGTTTAGAATTAAGTGAGGGATTTATCACTCTTTGCTCTACTTCATTTTAGTCCATCAGTAATAACTTTCATGTAATTGGAAATCAACAGTCTTTCAGTTTTGATGTTGAGGTTGAGGAGGATGATGAAATTATTGAGCAAGTTTTCAATGAGAAGCCTTTTCCTGAAATGGTTGAGGAAATCATTTGGAACATGGAATCCTCCTTAACTCCAGATTTGCAGCCACCAAGTTCCATTGAATTACAAATTGCATATGACGACATAGAAATTGATAATCACATGAGAGTTGTTGCACTACCTTCTCGGGAAGATTTATTGTCCAAGAGTGCTCCTTCTCATCAATATGATGGCCTTCACATAGAATTCAACCCACTCTATCAAATCACATCAGGTTTGTTAGAGGACAACATTGCAAAATATGATGATTTTGAAAGTGCAGATGATCATAAGGAAGAAGTGGAGTTTCTTTCCCAAAAGAGTCCCAAGCTTAGCAAAATGGAGAAAAAAGCAATCCTGGATCAAGCTTATTTCCTAAATCCTATAGGCCAGGTATTATTTCAATATCCCTTTGCTATTTTCTTAGAGGCAGTTGAAGAGGGAGTAAAATATGTCAAGAGCAGTTTGATGCAAGGTATAAAGAAAAGTTTAGGCACTACTGTTCAAACACAAGTAAGGTGGGAATGGCCTTTTGATTTTTTCAAAACACTCAAAGAGCTGAACCAAGATCCCTCATGGAATCATCTGCTTGATTGGTTGTATTGGAAAAGAGATTTCACTAGCTGAATGTATATCATGTATAGGTTAGATTAGGATAGATAGGCATGCAAATAAGCTTAGCCTTTTGAGCATCCAGTTTTGGTTTCAGATTGTTTTTGTCAAAAAAATAAAAAATAAAATGAAAACACAAAAACAGAGAAAAGAAGAAAAGAGGGAAGTTTTAAAGAATAGGTACAACCCAATACAAAAAAAGATTACTTCTGAAAGTGTGAAAGTCTAAATAGCACTACTTGAGAAAAAAGAGTCTATTTCAGTCATCTAGCCTAATCATGGCTAAACATGTTTTGAATTTCTGCTGATAGGTTAGTGAAAGAAGGCTTGTCAAATAATTTAAGCTTGAATTGTCATGTATGAATAGATTAGGAAGAAAAGATGCTGGTTCTTAATGCTTAAATATGAACCAAAGAGAAATATAGGAATGCTTAAAAAATTATGGATTATAGCCCTCATACTTTCTAGTTTTGTTTGTAGAAAAATAGCGTCTGTGTGCAGCTTGTCCCAATGCCACATCCCATGGTGAATCAGATTACTTAATCCTGGTTCAAATCATGTTTTCAATTTCATGTCACTAGATTAGAGAATGAAGCCTGTCAAATAGCTTAATCTTGACAGATGAATAGTCTAGGTAGATAATAAAGGAGTTCACTAGCTTATCTGAACCCTTGGAAGTAATAAGGGTAGAAGTAGATAGTTTGTTTTGCTTTCAAAAGAAAAATAATGTCAAGGGTTTGCGAGTCCAAGTGCACCCACAAGAAGAAAGCATGATAGGAAAAGGTATGATGGGTAGGTAGAGATGAGTTTGAAGCAAACATGCCTTTCACATTTTGAGATCATAGCTTTAGAAGAAACATCAGCAAATAAAAGACGAAAATCTATCCAATGGATGAGGCACTGGTCTTCATAAACTCAGAGATTTGATATCTGAAGTTCTGGACATCTCCTGAAAAGGAGCTGATGTCAAAAGTTATTTGATCTCATTAAAGTAGCCAACAAAGCATGAGAAGATGCCAAAAAATCAATATCATCTTTATTACAATTAATAGGGCTACAGGAAAAATTATGGAATTTATAGAAAACAATTAGAGAGTTTGTAATATCAACATCATCACACTTATTCATTGCAATATATGATTGGATAAATTTTACTTCGAGGCCCTCTTTGCAATCCTATAATCCCTTAATTATTTCTTCTATCTCAGTCATTTGTAGCATCAAGATATCATATTATTTCTTTAAATGTTGGTATTCATCAATTTACTACACATTATTTTTTTAAGTGGGGAAACTTCCTCAAAGAGTTCATTAGCAAAGGACTACAAGTATGCATCGTCATTTTCTATCGTGGAATTAGTTGTCCCTAGTCTACTCATATTCTCCATTAAACTAATACCACACACACACACACACGCACACACACACACACACACACATTCATGTGTATGTTATAAATTTTAAAGTTCCTCCTCCAAATAATCAAGTGAATTTATTTTATCCCTAATTTCATCCATGAATTTTTGAAGGACATGATTCAAATTGAAAGGGACCTATATTTCTAGATTTTTCATCATATCTTTGCAAATCAATAGTTTGTAATAAGGTGGCCTCATCCTTCAATTAGGTTTGGGTTGTCTTCAGTTGATCCTTCAATATCTTATTATCTATCTACAATGGAGTAAAAATACTTTGCAAGGCATTAACTTCTTTATGCAGTTAATCATGAGATTATTCTAAACAAAAAACTTTCTCATAACTTTTCTATATAAAATTAGTTCTCCATCTTCATTAGAAACATCCATCTTAAAAAATGCTTCAAAATTGAATATAGACAATGTAGGTTGATTTTCTGAATTTGTTGAGTGATTGTCAGCTGAATTAGTAATACCATCAATAGTAAATATTTCAACGATATAGGTCCTTGACCTTCTCATCTATAAAATTAAGACAATGCACATACCAATAACAAATATATAAATATGATATATAGTATTGACATTATTGCTTGTCTTATTTAATTAGTTGTGTAATAATGCATAGCAACATCAATTTCATCTTCAATGCTACATAGAGATATACTTTCACCACAATCCTCTAAAAGAGAGGATCATTGATATATTTGATTCTAGCCATTAAATAATTTTATAGAAAGTCTTCAATAATAAAAGAAAATCTAAGTAAAGGAAATTCAAAAAACATTCACCATTAGTCAACTAAGGAAAACCCACAAAATATTTTCTACGTTGATGCTATCATTGGTTGATATGAAGGAACTTCTTGTTTCAACATACAACACAAGTCCTTCAAAAATACTTGAACCAACTTCTTCATATATCCATAAATACTTGATTTTATCAATCAAACAATGCAACAATAGACTTCTTTTCAATCAATACAACATTCAATACCAAATTATGAATTAACTACACCATTGTTTCCCTTTTCATGGATCAACCCTCCATATAATATTTTTGGCCAATACTTAGGTTGCAACAAGGCTTCACTTTACATGTCAATGCATTTGGGTAGTGTTATAGTCAAAAGGCGAGGCAACCAATCAAAATTTATTCAATTGGTCAAGAGAACACTTGTTAGGAAAACATTCACCATTATTATAACCATCATTCAAAGTTTCCTAAGGGCTAGTAAAAATAAATGGCTATATAAAGATAGTTGTAATTTTTTCCAAGGTTTGGGCAACAATGTGTTCACTATTTAATATAGAATTTGATCTTATATACACCATTTATTAATTGATACAATCAATCTCTAAAGAGGTAGTGCTTAATTTAGTTTTCAATGGAAAAAAGAGTTTCACACATCACTGGTCGATCAATCTAGATATCTAGATTATAAATCTATTTTACAAAAAACTATGGATCATTTCATTGGATAAAAGACATAATTAATTAGTGTAAGTGATTATTTAATGAGATCAAACAACTTTTGACATTATCTTCAACCTTAATGTTGTATGATATGGAACATGCTTTTATATCATGAATCAATGTTTCATTGTAAGGATTAATTGTAGCATTGATGCAAAATGATAGAATGATGACTTATGCTTTGAAAATATTAGATGGGATGAAGAGAAGTATGTGACTCATGATTGAGAATGTTGCAATAAAACATGTGTTAAGACTTTGGAGACACTATTTGGCAAGAAAAAATTTCCAACCTAAGATTGAACACGATGGCCTTTAGTATATTTTTATACAAGATTAGTTAACTTCTAGAAAACAATGATGTAAAAAATTCTAAGTGAAATACTTTTTACATATCCTATATTAAGGGAACTTTGAGGAAGGTGGTTGATGCCTTAAGTTGAATGTCTCATATATTTTCAATCATGTCATTGAAGAATAATATTAGAGAATGAATACTGGGTTTACAACAACATGATAAATGGTACGACGAAGTAAGGATGACATTTTAACATGATATAATGAAAGTACCTATGTATAAGGGTTATATCTTAGATGAGAGAAATTTACTAAGAATTTGTGTACTATGAAATGAAGAGATTCATAATTTAATCTTAAGAGAGGCTCATTAGACTATACATACAACTTAATTTCAAGTGAAAAGGATGTATGTAGTTGTAAAACCCTTTTTATTTTATATAGGAATGAAGAAAGGTGTTGTAAAATATGTAGCAAGATGTCTGGAATTCCAACAAATGAAAGATGAAAATCAACACCTAATAGGACTTCTATAACTACATGCAATCCTTGAAACAAAATAAGAAGTAATATATGTTGGAAATACTGAGAGGGGGGGTGAATCAGTTTTCCTTTCAATTAGAGCATTAATTAATATTCAATTATTATCAGTGTTTGTACAATGATAGAAGTAAAAAAAAGGAACACAAATGCACACAGTTTTTAAGGTGGAAACCCACTCCGGGACAAAAACCACTTAATGCTTTTCTAATAATTCTTTAATATTCAACTCCAATTGAAAATAAAGCTCCAACTTCCTAGAATCTAGAAAAGCATTCTTCTCCAGCTCCCACTGGATGGACGCTCCAATGCCTAAGATTGTTCAATAGTCAACTGAACGGATGCCCCAACACCCGATGAGCTACAACTCACCCTAGCACCACCCTACCACCCTATAGAAGAATAAAAGAAGAATGGACTCCCGTACCAGGGAAAATGGTCCACTTTACAATGATATAGAATGATGTAGAAGAAGAATACACACTAGACCATAACCCCAACTATGACACAACCACCTAATGATGATCCTAGACCTCCCGACACTGCCTCTTCAACTCTTGGCAGATAGACACTAGTACAATTTTTACAATAATGTATTTACAATGACTTAGTACAATGATACCTTTATAGTGACTGTATGCAGTGCTGCCCACTTGAAGACTTCATGTGATGAACTTATTGTTGCTGTTCTACACCTTGGTTGCTGCTTTTTTAATGCTACCCTCTGCTGCACCTTGCTTTTCTTTGCTGCCCTAGAAAGTCTGGTCCTTTGCAGCCCTTGAAAACACATGATCTATCTTTTTCTTGCCTTCGAGGAGCTCGATATTGAATCTAGTGGATATATGTTATTTCAGATCCCTAATATGTGATTTTCAGTCCTATAGTATTCCTATGAGTCTTCTTTCCAATGCCACAGGTCTGACCCAATTTGGATTCTTCAAGAGAGAGTTATGCCCAATCTCTCACAATGCCCTAGTTATGGACTGTTTCAGTAGAGCGAACTTGTACGACAAGCCACGTGCCACTGTTTCTTTATTCGGTTCTAAAATTGATATAGAGAAAACTAAATTCTGTGCACTATTTGTCACTTTTTAAAAAATTCCAATCTGATACTCAGAGAGAGAGTTATGACGATTTTCCCAAGGTCACTTCTTTGAGATGAATTTCAGGAGCCTACAAAAGCATTGACTTCCACAGATTATATCTCCGAACATATTGCACACCTTGATCTGAATTTTTTACAGGATCTTACTCAAGATTTCCATTTCATCTCATAAATATTTCAGCTTTTGAGCCTTTGTAGAAAAAAAGTTAGAGTGAAAATTCCATGATGACCTGTTTCAGATGGCGAAATCCCTTGCATAAGGAGGATATGAGGATCACAATTTATATAAATTCTTAGGTTGAGAGGGGCTTCAACAAGTGAACGTGGGAGGGATTTTAGGAGCTTAAAAAATATTAATTATGAATTTTCAATGACCCATGCCAAATCCCCATGGGGTTTTAGCCCACTAACAGGGGGTACAAACTTCAAACATGAATATCTCTCAAACCATGAAGAATTACATAGCGTACCATATATCAACGAAAACATATTAACAAGTAGAAACCATAAAAAGCATTATTGACTCAGAATATATTAATTTTGTAGGTCAAAATTCCCATGCAATATTAGGGTAGCCCCTGATGCTGCTTGGGTTGACATCAATGACAAATGTTGATAAAAAATCTCCCCCTTTGGCATTGATGGCAACACAAGTACTCCCCCTGCGATCATGAAACCTCTTCCTACAACATTCTCCCCCCCTTTGACATTAGTGAAAAAGGGTAACTCCCCCTGACACAAAACCATCCTGTGGACCTGTACACACTTCCACTCCCCCTTTATATTATGAATAAGGAAAATCTAATGAGAACTTGGGAGAATCCCAAGCTTCTGGTGAAGATATTCAAATGCTTCACGAGGTAAAGGTTTAGTGAAGACATCAACAATCTGTTCTTTTGTACCAACATACTCAAGTTTGATATTCTTTTCAGGGACTTGCTCTCTAAAAAAATGATATTTGATCGAAATGTGTTTTGTTTTTGAATGCATGACAGGATTCTTGGAGATGCTGATGGCACTAGTGTTGTCACATAATATGGGAATAGGCTCACTGAATTGTACTTGAAGATCTTGCAAATTTTTTTTCATCCAAAGGACTTGAGTACAACATGCTGCTGCTGCAATTTATTCTGCTTATGCTGTAGATAACGAGATTGAGGTTTTCTTTTTTCTCAACCATGATACGAGACAACCACCCAGATAGAATGCTGCTCCACTAGTAATCTTATGATCATCAATGCTTCCTGCCCAATCTGGATCTGTAAAGGCTTGAATAATGAGATTGTTACCCTTGGGATACCACCAGCCATATTCTTCTATGCCCTTTAGATATCAAAGAATTATTTTTACAGCAATAATATGTGATTCTTTTGGTGCTGCTTGGAATCTTGCCACTTGTCCAACTGCTTGCATAACATCTAGCCAGGAAGTTGTTACATATAGAAGACTACCAATCATAGATCTGTACAACCTTTGATCCACATCCTTAGATGAGTCGTCTATGCTCAATTTGCAACCTGTTACCATCGGAGTAAGGACAGGTTTGCAATCTTCCATTTTGAATTTCTTGAACATTTCCTTGATGTACTTGGCTTGACATATAAATATTCCTTTCTCTTGCTGAGATATTTGAAGCCCAAAGAAGTATGTCAACTCACCGAGTAAAGACATATTGAACTCGCTTTGCATATTTGTAGAAAATTTCTTACTTATTTGATCATCATTGCTACCAAATATTATATCATCCACATATACCTCAACGATTGTTAAATTATCTTTATCTATTTCTACATAAAGATTGCTATCAACAATACCTTTCTTGAACCCTTGTTGACGTAGATATCCATCAAGACGAGCATACCATGCTCTAGGAGCCTGCTTGAGACCATATAGAGCCTTCTTTAACCTGCATACATAGTCTTCTTTTTGTGATAGTAGAAAACCTTCAGGTTGTTTGATGTAAACTTCTTCTTCTAATTCTCCATTTAGAAATGTTGACTTAACATCCATTTGGTAGACTTTGATTTTTCTTGAACATGCATAGGCGAGAAACATTCGGATGGCTTCCATTCTGGAAACTGGTGCAAATGTTTCATCGAAATCAATTCCTTCCACTTGTGCATAGCCTTTGCAAACCAATATTTCTTTGTTTCTGGTAACCTGCCCATATTCATTCAATTTGTTCCTGAACACCCATTTAGTCCCAATGACATTTTTATCTTTTGGTCGTGGAACTAATTCCCAGGTGTTATTCTTCTCAATTTGATCCAATTCTTCATTCATAGCTGCTACCCAATGTTCATTATGGTTGGCTTCCTCAAAACTACTAGGCTCAAAGGTTGCTAGAAAAGCAATGTGAGCTTGTTGTGATGAACGAAGTTGTCGACCTTCATTTATGTCACCAATGATTTGATTTGATGGATGGTTCTTTTGAATCCATTCTTTTGTTCTCTTTGGAGGAGCTTCTTCTTGTTGTTCTGGTATATCTTGATGATCATTATTTACTTCTTCCTGGTTGATAGTTGCTTCTTGTTCTAGAATTTTCTTTGTGTCTTTTTCAGCCTCTATCTCAAGTTTCAAATATTCTAGATCCTCATCATTATTCGTTAGAACACCATCTTCGTTAAATGTAACATTTATGCTCTCCACTATCTATTTTCTTCTTAGATTATAGAATTTATAGGCCTTTCTTTTGCGTGAGTAATCAACAAAGATACCTTCATCAACACGTGATTCAAACTTACCCAAATTTTTATCTTCTCCTTTGATATAACATTTGCTTCCGAAGATTCTGAAATATTTTACATTAGCTGGTTTTCCTTTCCATAATTCATATGGGGTCTTGTTGCAATTATTTCTGAGAAGACTTCGGTTGATAATGAAGACTGTCGTATCAATTGCTTTAACCCAGAATTTTTCATCCAATTTCGAGTCCTTCAACATTGTTCTACCCATTCGTTGTACGATTTTGTTCTTTCTTTCAGCAACTCCATTTTGCTGAGGTGTTTGTGCTATTGAAAATTGTCTTTTTATTCCATTTTCGTCACAGTATTGCTGAAATAATTTGGAAGTGAATTCTCTGCCATTATCTGATCTTAGACACTTTATTTTCAAATTAGTTTCATTTTCGGCCAACTCCTTGTAGATCTTAAAGCACTCAAATGCTTCAGATTTTTTCTTTAGGAAACTGACGACTGTCATCCTAGTATAGTTATCTATCATTAGCATGAAATATAATTCTCCATGTAAGCCTTTTGTTCTCACAGGACCACATATATCAGTATGTATCAATTCAAATGGATGTGATGCAAAGTGTTCTTTTATTTTAAATTGGACTTTTGTCTGCTTGCTGTGCCGATAGGCCTCACATAGTGTGTTGGAAGGTTTTGAGATTTTCGGCATTTCTCGTATTGCTTCCTTTTTGCTTATCCTGACAAGATTGTTAAAGTTTATGTGACCCATTCGTTTGTGCCATAACCAACTTTCATATTCTTTAGCTAGTAGACATGCTTTAGTTGCTTCATCTAGAACATATATGTCGTTTGGAGCTAGACTTGCTGTAGCCACAATTTCACCATACCTGCCTTTCCTGATTTCACATTTTGTGGAGTTGAATAGCATTGTGTGTCCTTGATCACAAATTTGTCCAAAACTGAGCATATTGTGATTCATGTTTTCAACCAATAGAACATTCTTGGCTATAACATCTTTTCTTCCGAGAGTGACAGTACCTGATCCTATAACATTTGAAGATCCATCATTTCCAAAGGATACGGTTCCATCCTTCTTCTCTTTCAGAGATACAAATTTCCTTCTATCTCCAGTCATATGCGTTGAGCAACCGTTGTCAACATACCACACATCTTTGTTGTTTTGAGCCTTGAGAGCAAGAGCACAATTATCAGTCTTCTTCTCCTTCCATGTTCGTTCATTCTGTGGCTTCGAAGATTCTTTTGGAGGATTTTCAAGTCTGCAGTCTCTAGCTATGTGTCCAAAGTTCTGACATTTGTAACATTCCATATTATTTCTTAAATTTTCAAATCTATTAATGTTTCGTTGAGCCCTGGGAGGTTCAAATTTGAAGGATCTCCTAAAATTTTATTGGTTCCTAGGGTACGTGCGACATTCTACAACTTTATGACCAAATTTTCCACATGAATAACAATAGCCATAAAAAATATGTTGGTTCTTGGATGGAAATATTCGTCGAGGAATCATCCTCCAAAGATGTTCTTGTGAATATTGTATAATGAAGTCTACATGCATGTCAAATCTCATAGGTTCATTGTATTTTGTTGTAGAAGGTCTTGCTTCTTCTTCTTTGTAACCGAGGCTAGTTCTGTCGTTGTAAGATCGTTGATTATTGATGATTTCTTCCAATGCCCTTGAGTTGTTGGTATAGTTTTGGACAATTTTTCCCTTCTTCACTTCCTTACTCAGTGAGACTACTTCAGCTTCTAATGCTTCCCTTTCTTGGCTGCTTTCTTCCAACTTATTTTGAAGTGACTCTTCAATACATTTGTGTTCTTCAACTTCAATTTTGAGACCTTGAACTTGTTCTTCAAGAGTATTGGAACGAATTTTCTTAGCCTTGAGCTCTTTTATAAGCCTGATTGCCTCCTTAGAAAATTATTCTACTGATGACGCTATTATACCATTGTTTGATACCTTTTGTTTATTGTGCTTGGCCATAAACAATACTCTCTCATTGAATACTCTCTCATTGGCTTCTTACTGTCTTCATTAGATGATGATCTATCTTCTTTAGAGAGAAAGTTCCTTTTGGATCCTTTTATATTTTCTTGCTTGTTGAATTTCTTAAAGCCTTTCTTTCCTTTTGAGTTGCCATCACTTCTGTTCGGACATTTTGCTGCGAAATGCCCAACCTCATCACAGTCGAAACATATCAATGGAAGTTTACCTTTGAATTTTCCCTTACCAATTTTTAGTTTTCTCGTAAAGTAAGCATATTCTTCATTTGAAATACCTTCTCTATCATCTCCCTTTTCTTCACACTTGCAGGTGCATGTCTTTTCAATTGAAGGTTGTTTGTCCTTATTGGTTTTCTTATATGCAATGAACGCAGTTTCTAGTTGCGAAGTACCCTCTTCTTCATCAAGTCTCATTTCATATGCTATGAGAACTCCATGTAATTCCTCTTTGCTGAGTTTGTCCAGATTTTCACTGTATTCTAAGACTGATACCTTTGGGTTGAATATCCCTTGTAATGTTCTAAGAATCTTTTGTATAATAGTCTTCTCTTCAACTCGCTCTCCCAATTCTTCGAGAGTATTTGTTATTTCATCAACGTATTGGAAGTATGCAACAATGTTGCAATTTTCTTTCATTCTGAGTTGCTCAAATTTTGCTCTATAGATTTGAAGCTTTGCTTCTTTGACATTTGAGTCAGCTGCATATATATTCTCAAGCTTGTCCCATACATTTTTGGCGGTTTTACAACCCAAAACCTTATGATAAGTAGTTTCAATAAGTCCACTGATAATAATATTCTTTGCTTTTGCATCATTTACCAAATTCTTCTTACCTTGTTCATCTGCGGTTGATGTAAATCCATTTTGAACAGTGTCTCATACTTCGTAACCTTGCGCCAAGAGATAGACCTCCATTCTTCCTTTCTAGAGTGCATAATTATTTTCATTGAACATAGGTACACCATTCTTGGTATGCTCCATGACGTCCTTCCAGTTGTTAAACTGCTATTGAAGGAACCAAGCTTTGAAACCAATTGTTGGAAATACTGAGAGGGGGGGTGAATCAGTATTCCTTTCAATTAGAGCATTAGTTAATCTTAAATTATTATCAATGTTTGTACAATGATAGCAGTAAAAAAAAGGAACACAAATGAACACATTTTTTAAGGTGGAAACCCACTCTGGGACAAAAACCACCTAATGCTTTCCTAATAATTCTTTAATATTCAACTCCAATTGAAAATAAAACTCCAACTTCCTAGAATTTAGAAAAGAGTTCTTCTCCAGCTCCCTCTGGATGGACGCTCCAATGCCCAATATTATTCAGTAGTCAACTGAACGGATGCCCCAACACCCAATGAGCTACAACTCACCCTAGCACCACCCTACCACCTTGTAGAATAATAAAAGAAGAATGGACTCCTGTACCAGGGAAAATGGTCCACTTTACAACGATATAAAATGATGTAGAAGAAGAAGACACACTACATCATAACCCAAACTATGACACAACCACCTAATGATGATCCTTGACCTCCTGACACTACCTCTTCAACTCTTGGCATATATACACTAGTAAAATTTTTACAATAATGTATTTATGATGACTTAGTACAATGATACCTTTATAGTGACTGTATGCAATGCTGCCCACTTGAAGACTTCATGTGATGAACTTCTTGCTACTGTTCTGCACCTTGGTTGCTGCTCTTTTATGCTACCCTTTGCTGCACCTTGCTTTGCTTTGCTACCCTAGAAATTCTGGTCCTTTTCAACCCTTGACAACACATGATCTATCTTTTTCTTGCCTTCTAGGAGCTCGATATTGAATATGGAGTATCTCTGTTATTAAAGATCCAAAATATGTGATTTTCAGTCCTGTAGTAGTCCTCTGAGTCTTCTTTCCAATGCCATAGGTCTGACCCAATTTGGATTCTTCAAGAGAGAGTTATGCCCAATCTCTCACAATGCCCTAACTATGGACTGTTTCAGTAGTGCGAACTTGTACGGTGGGCCACGTGTCACTGTTTCTTTATTCGGCTCTGAAATTGATAGAGAAAAAGCTAAAATACGTTTAATATCTGCCACTTTTTACAGAATTCCATTCCGATACTTAGAGAGAGTTATGACAATTTTCCCAAGGTCACTTCTTTGAGATGAATTTCAGGAGCCTGTAAAAACACTGACTTCCATAGATCATATCTCCGAAAATATTGTGCACCTTGATTTGGAATTTTTATAGGAGCTTCCTCAGGATTTCAGCTTCACCTCATAAAAAATTCAGCTTCTGCGCCTTCGTAGAAAAAGTTAGAGAGAAAATTCCACGATGACCTGTTTCAGATGGTGAAATCCCTTGCATAAGGAGGATATGAGGATCACAATTTATATAAATGCTTAGGTTGAGAGGGGCTTCAACAAGTGAACGTGGGAGGGATTTTAGGAGCTTAAAAATATTAATTATGACTTTTCAATGACCCATGCCACAACCCCATGGGGTTTTAGCCCACTAACTAGGGGTACAAAATTCAAACATGAATATCTCTCAAACCGTGAAGAATTACGTAGCGTGCCATATACAAACGGAAACGTCTCGACAAGTAGAAACCATCAAAAGCATTCTTGACCCAGAATATATTAATTTTTTATGTCAAAATTCCCATGCAAGATTGGGGTAGCCCCTGGTGCTGCTTGGGTTGACATCAATGACAACCGCTGATCAACAATATCAACGTATTTTATACTAAAGTTGCCAATGACCTCAAGAAATTATGATTTTATCCTTGTCTTTGTGGATACTTTAATTAATTGTGCATATTATATTCTGGTAAAAACAACTTACCAAGAACCAAAGGTAGTTAAAGTAAATTTTAAATGATTCAATCGTTAGACTACGTGGAATTCCTATAAAATAAAATTTTCTCTTAGATTAGAGTTTAAAAGGAGGCCTTAGATAGGATTTCAAACCGCCTTGGGAATTCAACTCAACCTTAGTACATCATATCACCCAAAGACACATGATAAAACTAAATATTGAATAAGGTATTAGAAGATAAGCTCTAAATGTACATTATGGCCTAATAGATCTGATGGGAAGGTATCTAACTGGAGTAAAATTGGCCTATGCCAACAACATAGTTAAAAAAAGATGGAAACCTTTGATTTATGGGAGACCTTGTAGGATTCCTCTTAATTGTGACAACTTACAAAATAAAGAGATGGTTGGACTAGATATCATTTAAGAAATGGAAGAACAAATTAAAACTATTCAACCAACATTAAAACAAGCACAATATAGATTAAAATGCCATAGAAATGAACATATAAAGGAAAAACCTCATAAATAAATAGATAAGGTTTACTTGTGAGTAATACACCAAAAGACATCCAATAAGTTTGGATTAGGAGCTAAATATCACCATATTTTGTAGGACCTTTTACGATTACAGGGAGATCAATAACGATTACCTATCATTGTAATTTGCTAAAACCCGTAAACCATATACATTATGTTTTTCATGATTTTTTTTTATGTAATTATATTTCATATTCATCTCATATACTTTATTTGAGTAATTTTTAAGTTTCAAACAAAGGGGTTGTAATATCCCAAAATCGGGACAGCTCAACAAGCCTGCTGAAATAACACACTTTTGAGAATTCTGTGCATAGAAATGAGTTTGCAGCTCCTGGATCCCTTAGATAAACTCATCTAAGATCTAAATCCAAAAGGAGAGCAAAAAAAAATTAGACTAGGTGGGTTAAACAGATCTCCCACAAACTAGTCTAGCTGAAAATCACCCAAAGAGAGGGGCTGCAGCTATATGCAAAAGACTGCTTCAGAAATAACGCAGATCCACTGAAGCATAGTAGGAGGCTGATATAGAGGCTCAGAAATCAGATGTATAACAACAAATCAGATGTACATTACAACCCATACATTGTATAAGAGAAATAATGAGATTATACAACAAAAATCCTCAGAAATGAGGTGCTACAACCATAAGAAAAGACTTCATAACCATGACAGCGTTATTTTTAGGGGCTGAAGTAGTAGTTTAATATTTATATCTAGAGTAGATTTGTACATAAAAATTTAGATCTAATACAAATCTGTGTACAAGAAATGCTGATCTATACATTCCGCTTGGGGTTTTGTGAAAAACATGAAGCACAGAGAGTAGATCTGAGATCTAAAGTTGCAGATCTGCAGAATGATTCAGAAATTTATGAATAATACAATGGTACAACAAATCATATCTGAAACAAACATGGATTGGATGGCCAATCCATGGATCACCACAGTGGAAGGAAGATTCCTAGCACCGGAGATCTCTCCTCCAAAATGCAGATAAAACACCCTACAACTTCTCCTTTGCAGATAACATAGTACAGGGAGAGGAAATGCACTATAGCCTTTGAGAATTATTTGTCTTGATGCCAAGGTCTGGATCTGAAGCACAACCAGCTAATGAAATCTTCCAGGAGGTTAAAAGACACACTCACTGAGAAGAGCCACTAGTATAAGCTAGCTTTGAGCAGATCTAGTGTCTTCCACTGCTGCAACTCACAAGGACAACCCAACCCTCAACAGGATCAATGCTATAGGTGTAATGTGAGATTGGCCTAAAATCCTAATGTGGAAAAGATAGTACAAGTCTCCTCTAAGAGCTGCTCAAGAAAGGAGGTGGGATTCCTGAACAGGAAGACCCAACAAGGGATGTCTGAGTAGACAATACCTTCAGAAATGATAATCTTCAACAACCCTCTCTTGTTTCTCTCCTCCTTTTATAAGATAGGAGTCTTGCCAAACCCTAAACCACTTCATTAGTTTAGCCCCTTTCACATTTAGAGTCTCCTTCTAGAACTGCGTTGTCCCTCAAGGAGGTTCAATGCATCTAGACTGCGCTGTTGACTTGGTCAAAGGTGACCCACTCTTGTGATATAGACCCATTCACACCTGCAGGAGTTTATTTACATAGTCTAGATATGTCTCTGTTCACATAGGCATTGATTTATTCTTGGTTTTCAGGAGTTTACATGTCCTCCTTTACAATTTATTCATCAATCATGAAATGCAAAATAAACAAGGAAAAATTAATATTCCTATTAGCTGCAAGCTAATTTAGGAATATTACAGGGGTCTTAAAGGCCAAGCTAGTTAGTTCGATAGTTATAATCCAACATGTTAGTTATTAACCCCAATTCTACCACCTATGAGGATGAAAACTTGACATAGCATGAATTTCCTTATCTTTTTGAATAACTTAAAGATGAAGATTCTCAAAGAGGAGGTGTATCTAATTCCTCTCATTGAGTAGGATTATTTTTACCTAATATTTTTATTATTTGAGGGAGTTCTTGATGGTTGGATGAACTCATTTTATTTGATAGACACAATATGACAAGATTTATATTTGAAACTCTTTTAGCTTATATATTCTTTTTATTAATGTCTAATATGATTATCATGCATGACTTATAATTATGTTGAAATATCATCATCATCATCATCATTTGACCTCCTGGATGTGAATATATACAACATAGTTCGACATCATTGGAGGACAATCAAGCAAGTTCGATTTCTATGCGAAGAAGAGAGAAAACTAGTGAAGAAGTCAAGGAAAGGAGCAAAAGAAAGAGAGAGAGCAAGGGTCAAAGGAGGAATATTTTTGTCACACGTGCGACAATTTTGCCCTAATTTCTATCACACATGCAAAGGGTCTGTTGCACGGGCCGAATTTTTTTCAGAAGTATTGCAGGTTTGAAAATTTGTTGCAGGGGTTGAAAAATATGAAGTT
The DNA here is from genome assembly GCA_034641835.2 of Pinus albicaulis. Classification (NCBI taxonomy): domain Eukaryota; kingdom Viridiplantae; phylum Streptophyta; class Pinopsida; order Pinales; family Pinaceae; genus Pinus; species Pinus albicaulis. Next base: position 156,629,957 of record CM076578.1, on the reverse strand, counting down.
TCACAATCAATTATGAGACTGAAAGCACAATCCTCATTTTTAACAAAAAAATCATCAACTTCAACTTTCTCACTCCGCTTCATGTTGTACTTAATTTCAAGAATATCCCAAAGCATTTTTTCATCACATATTTCACCAAATTCATACAAAATAATAGACAAAGTGTTTTCATCTAGAGTTGATATAATTAGAAGCAATGCGACTTCATCTCTACTTATCTCGCAGATTTATAAAAATTTCTTAAAAAAATTGCCATAAATATACTGAACCAAGCAGTCCCTCTATTTTAATTGCCCAAAGTTTAAAATTTTTACCTGAGAAAGATGGCAGAACTAACATTAATCACTTCAATATTGCACTAGTGTTTGTATTGGCTTTACTCATCATCGTCGTTATCATCGTCATCGTCGTCATCATCATCATCATCATCATCAAATCACTCTATTTCTAAAAAATTAATAATGATTTGTTGACAGAAAGGAACCACAAATATGTAGACTTAAAAGTAAGTCAAATTATCTAGAAATAGATATCTTAAACATAATCTATAAAATTTATAATTTCTATAGTAATTTCTTAAAACATAATCTATAAGATTTATAATTTCTATAAATAATGATATTTGATATATTTGAGTGGCGTGTGTTGAGATTCAACAAAAGAATCCTAGTGGAAATTATGCACCTACACTGGGATGGAGCCTCAGTCTATTTTTAGGTGGATGTATATTTATAGATGCATGAGCAAATTCTATTTATAGATGAGGTCTATTTATATATGTATGTGCAAGTTCTATTTATAGATTGCATGTCTATTTATAGATGCATGTCGGCTATTATTATCCCTTAATATTAGTTGGACAATAAACAATAATCTATTCTCAATGAGCACTTGGAAATAATCCCTTAATAATTTAACTGAAGTGGAAAATTATTTAGCTATAGGAAATTTGAGTTCAGAGGTTGGTTGGTGGGACATGCAAGTGGACTTAGTTGTGACTCAATGATTCAAAGTTGTAACAGAGTTAGAAGTGTAGTTATGAGAGTTGTAAAGTAGTTTAACTGAGTTAAGTAAGTTAAAATTAGTTGTGCTAGTTGTAACTGAAGATACACTAGTGAGAGATCGGTGAATTAATTATTGATTAATTCACAATCAGTGGTCTCACATGAAACTGAATTTTTACTACTTTTAACTACATGCATGTTAGATCCAGTGGAGACCTAGTTGAGATGTAGGTGAAAGGGACAGTTTGACTATCAGTTGTGACATTAGTGGGTGCACACATGCTACCACACACACATTAGATGTTCCCATAAGGATTGCACAGTTAAGGAAAGAAATATTCCATTCATTCAGGGATTTTCTATCAGGTGGGATTGCACAGTGGAGGCAGGCTGTTTGGAGGCAATAAATTGGCACAGGAACTTGCCAATTTTTGTATGACAATGTGAGACGATTGTATATTGTACTGAGAACTCTTGCATTAGAGCTTTGTATGAGATTGTTTCATGATCCATGATATATACATAATATATGATAGTGGGGTTTTTATCTTTATTCTTTCCCAGTAAAAAAATTTGTGTTATGTGTGATTGACCTTTCTTCATGATATTGTGATTGGCGAATGTTGTTCAAATTACACAATGATTTTTGTAGAAGAGATTCTATATTTAACAGTGGAATATTATTGTTAGATCAGGAGAATCCAGGAAATACATATTTTGTATTAAATTTCTACATGGTATCAGAGCACAGGAGATTGAAATTTTGAAGCAGGAGCTGAGTTTGTTGGTGGAAATAATTCAAATTTGCAGAAAGACTTTCTTGGTGTGACAACTGATTCAAGATCGAAATGGTTTTCAATGGCTTGCGGCTAGAGTATGCACTTGAGGGTAGCTCGAACTAAATTTCTTGGAAGGACAGGATGGAGGCGGTGCTGGAAGATAATGGCTTGAAGGAATTCATCGACAGTGATGTTCCTAAGCCTTCTTCGTCAGATGCTGCCAATCTTGATGCGTGGCAAAGGCAAGGAGGATCCTGTTGGAAGGTGTATGAGACCACATTGTCTCAAGCCTTCATGGGAAAGCCACACCATATGCTATGTGGAAGGCTTGGATGGATCTTTTCCAAAGCAGCAATGACCATAGGAAATTGGCGCTCAAAGATAAACTCAGGAAGATCAAGATGGAAAAGGGAAACAACATTCCAAAGTATCTCATGAAGTTTGTCCAATGTCGGGATGGACTGGGGAGTGTGGGAATAACTGTTGCTGATGATTATTTGGTGAGCTTGGCTCTCTTAGGACTTCCTAAGAGTTGGCATAGTTATGAATACTCTGTCAACGGATGGGAAAAATTTCCGGATTGGGAACGACTGTGGTCAGATCTGGTGCAGGAGGAGTTCAGGCGGAACACCAGATATGGCTCTTCATCAAAGCATTATGATGAAGAGGATTGTGCTTTGGCTGTCAAGGTAAGGAAAGGGAAGGGGAATAAATTCCATTCAAAATCCAATTCTAAAGGAAAGAAGCTAGATTTGTCCAAAGTGAAGTGTTTTCACTGTCACGAACATGGGCATCTTGCTACTAACTGTCCGCAAAAGAAGAAGAACAAGAAGGCTACTAGAGCTGTAGTTGGTGAGGCCCTTACCTCGCAATTTGAACTTGACTTCTCCTTGATCGCATGAATGGTGTCAAGTGCATTGGGATCGGTGTGGTATTTTAATAACGACGCTTCCTTCCACATGACAAGAGATAAGGAGATTTTCAGTGAATTGGAGGAGAAATATCTCCAAATGCATATAGATATGGGTGACGATGGACGATACAGTGTGAACGACATTGGTACCATTACCTTTCAGAGGGAGTCAGGTAAAACATTTCAATTGAAATATGTTATGCATATTCCAGGTCTGAAGAAAAACTTGGTCTTAGTCGCAATGTTGGAGGACAGAGGTTATGACGTTGTTTTCAGCGATGGAAAAGATTTCCTGTGACATAAAACAATGGGTCAAGCCAAGAGGATAGGGATTCGAGTTAAGAACAAGCCAAGTTGGGATTTTTATGGGGTACACAAAAACACCCCATAATTATTGTGCCTATTTGCCTAACAATAAGATGACTATTATGTGACGGGATATAAAATTCGATGAGGGGAAATCCATGCGGTTGTCGCTTGAGAGGGAGCTAGAATTGCATGCAGAGGAGGAACTGCTGGTTCCCAAAGATGAGTTTCTAGATGTGGATCAGCCACAGGAGGAGGTTCATGGAGTGAAGGCGTACCACAAAAGCTGATAGGCTGAGACTTGATGCTGTGCAGAATGTAGGAGCCCCTACTTCAAAACGCAGACAAAGACAGTCTCCTGATTTATTTATTGGATACATGGCTCTCATGAGAAAATCTATTGTGATTAAGCCATATTCCTTTCAGGAAGCAGTGCAGAAGCCCACATGGGTAGATGCAATGGTGGAGGAGTATGACTCCATTGTCAAAGATAGTGCTTGGGAAATTGTTCCAAGGTCTGTTGATAAATCAATGGTAGGTTCAAGATGGATCTACAAGGTAAAGCAAGCTACTGATGGGAGTCTTGAGAAATACAAGGATAGATTTGTGGCCCAGGGCTTCTCACAGATCGAGGGGATAGATTATGAAGAAACCTCATCACATGTCACATGATATTCTTCCATAAGGACCATCCTTGCTCTCTCAGCGTAGATGGGCTGGCGCATTCATCAGATGGATGTGAAAACTACGTTTCTCAATGGGATCATTGAGGAAGAGGTGTACATAGATCAGCTTGAAGCATTTGAGATCTTCAATAATGAGTCGCATGTGTGTCGAATCAAAAGAGTGTTGTATGGGTTGAAACAAGCACCCTGTGCTTGGTACACTCGGATAGACAACTATTTCACCGGAATGGGCTTCACCAAAAGTGAAGCGGATGCAAACCTATACCAAATTGTGGTGGAGGGTAAGCTTTTAATCATTGTTCTTTATGTTGATGATTTAATATTTACTGGTGATGAGTAGTTGATACACTCATGCAAGGAGGACCTTGCAAAGGAGTTCGATATGAAGGATATGGGCCTCCTTCATTATTTCCTTGGATTGGAAATATGGCAGCGAGACGGTGAAATTTTTGTGTCTCAATTCAAGTATGCAAGGGAAATACTGGGTAAGTTTCACATGGAGGGCTTCAAACCCATGGATACTCCTCTTCCAGTAAACTAGAGAAAAGAGGACGCTACTTCTGGAGAGGTAGTGGATGCTACTGTCTATCGACAGTTAGTGGGTTCACTAATGTATCTAGTGAACACGAGACTGAACATTTTTTATGCGGTTAACTAGCTGAGTCAAGCGATGGTTAAGCCTACAAAGCTCTTTTGGAAGGTGGGAAAGCATGTCGTGAGATACCTGAGGGGCACATATGATTATGGTTTATGGTATAGACAGATGGATGAGGTGAAGTTTCATGGCTTCACGGATGCAGATTGGGTAGGAAGCCCAACAGATAGAAAGAGCACATCAGGGGGGATATTTACTATCAGATCTATAGTTGTTTCTTGGTACAACAAGAAGTAGAGATCCGTGGCACTTAGTTTAGTGGAAGCAGAATACATGGCAGCGAGTCAAGATACATGTGAGGCTATCTGGATGAGAAAGACCTTGGTTGGTTTGTTTGGTTCTCATTTAGATCCGACAATGATTCATTGTGATAATCATATTTTCATTAAACTCTCGATTAATTCTGTGTTTCATGATATATCTAAGAATATAGATAAACGATATCATATTATTAGAGATTGTGTGCAGCAGAAGATCATGTTGCTTCAGTACATTCCTACAGAAGATCAGGATACATACATTCTAACGAAGGCGATCACCAGGAGCAAATTCAAATACCATAGAGACAGGATTGGGGTGAAGGATAATCCCTTTCTTGTTGAGAGGGAGTGTTGAGATTCAATAAGAAGATCCTAGTGAAAATTATGCACCTACACTAGGATGGAGCCTCAGGCTATTTTTAGGTGGATGTCTATTTATAGATGCATGATCAAATCCTATTTATAGATGTATGTGCAAGTTATATTTATAGATGCATGTCAGCTATTATTATCCCTTAATATTAGTTAGACAATAAACAATAATCTATTCTCAATGAGCACTTGGAAATAGTTAACTGAAGTGGAAAATCAACTAGCTATAGGAAATTTGAGTTCAGAGGTTGGTTGGTGGGACATGCAAGTGGACTTAGTTGTGATTGAGTGATTCGAAGTTGTAACAAAGTTGGAAGTGTAGTTATGAGAGTTGTAAAGTAGTTTAACCCAGTTAAGTGAGTTAAAATCAGTTTTGCTAGTTGTAACTGAAGATACACTAGTGAGAGATCAATGAATTAATTATTAATTAATTCACAATTAGTGGTGTCACATGCAACTGAAGATTTACTACTGTTAACAACATGCATGTCATATCCAGTGGAGACCCAGTTGAGATGTTGTCAAAAGGGACAGTTTGAATATTAGTTGTGACATTAGTGGGTGCACACATGCTACCACACACACATTGGATGTGCCCATTAGGATTGCGCAGTCAAGGCAAGCAATATTCCATTCATTCAAGGATTTTCTATCAGCTAGGATTGCGTAGTGGAGGCAGTAAATTGGCACAGGAACTTGCCAATTTTTTTATGACAGTGTGAGACGATTTTATATTGTATTGAGAACTCTTGGATTAGAGCTTTGTATGAGATTGTTTCATGATCCATGATATATACATAATATATGATAGTGGGGTTTTTAGCTTTATGCTTTCTCGGTAAAAATATCTATGTTATATGTGATGATCTTTCTTCATGATATTGTGATTGGTGATTATTGTTCAAATTCCGCAAAGATTTTTGTAGAAGCGATTGTGTATTTAATAGTGGCATATAATTGTTAGATTAGGAGAATCCAGGCAATACATATTTTTTATTAAATTTCTACAACGTGCACTAAGGGCAAGTATTCATTATTCGTTATTGACTACGAGTCTCTTTCCATGAGTAAAAAATATAAATTGATGACGTGTTTCCTCTATCACATTAGTAAAACCCCTTAAAATGTACATATATGAAGATTTGGAGTGAACATGGCCTCACCCTTGGTACATGGTTAAATGGTTTGAAGTAATCATGACATCTTCCTTATTACTATTTATATTGGTATAGTTGGAAAAGGTTGGAGTGATCAATGGATTCACCCTTATATTGATTAAAATTTATTAATATGAGGTAAAGTAAGTATTATTTATGTATATATATTATTCACAAAAGCATTATCAATATCGATATAATTGCATTCATTTAATTGGAAGGGACATTCAGACATAAATTAGGTTGATTTACTGTTCTAGAAATTAAATATCAAGAGGATCTATTAATATGGATTATTCATCTTTTGTTATTAGAAGTGAACGATGTGTGCATATATTAACAAATTTAGAAAAAAAAACAACAAAAAAATAAAATAATTGGGATTTGGTAAATTATATGTATGTTGAGAGTTTTCATTAGCTATTAAAGCTCTTAATATTTAATTGTCAATCCGAGACTCGTAAACACAAGTTGTACTGCGTTTTTGGTTCAGCTTAATGGTCAGAGTATATAAGTTTCCTTAATAATGGTCATTAAGTACAGAATGATAAAAAACTCTTCTATCAATTAAGTGAACTAACACTCATATCGCTTTCATAAAATAATTCTTCACTTTAACATAAGAAATCTAATGGAAATCAATTTAACTCAATACATTCCATTTCATATTATAAATTTCTGCAATCAAAAGACAAACCCACTAAATTAAAAGGCTCGATGAAAATCAATCTAAGTACAATTCTTGAAATAAAACCTTTGCAAAGCAGGAAGTCCAAACTCTAATTGTTCAAAAGGCAGAGGCAAGCAATCATCAAAACCTAATATCTAAGAAATTGAAATGTAATGCTACAACTTGAAAAAGAAAACCAAAATCAAATCTCGAGCTGTCAAACTAGGCTATTCTGTTCAAAAATAAAATACATCCAAACCACACTGCTATGAAGTCAATCTCTATGCTACAACGTGATTGGGAATGGAAATCAAACTTATTCTATCATGTGAAATTAAATCTAGATTATCCTAGGAAAATATCGATGTTCCAAATGATATGCCTTGAATTAAATCACACTGCTTGAATTAAATGATACTGCTTGAAATTGACTTGAATTAAACAATCATAATGCTGGAGATAAATCACACAATTCGAATGAGGAACACAACACCTATTACTACCAAGCACAAATTCATTTGTAATTACAATCAGAACTTTTCAAACTATATATTTACATTCAAACCCACACCATATATTAAACTCAGAGAATTATATTCCTATATTGTGGATGCTCCAATTATAAATATGAATAAGTGCGACTCAAGTAGAGAAACAAATCATGGCTCTGTGTTAAAATATGAACTCAGGTTATAAAACGAATCAGAGATCTTTAACATAGGATAGCAATCCTTAAATTATGTAATCTAGATGTCTGAACTGTTTAATGAGGCTTATCTCCAGAGGTGGTGGGTCCTCCCATGCATGGAGTAAGCTGACTTATTGCAATAGAAGAAGGATTTAAAATATCAAAGAAATAATTCATAATCAACCATGGAAAAAATGCTTCTACTCACAACTTGAAGGCGATCATGTATATTTTTAAAACATCTTCTGGAAAATGATTGACATAAGTCACAAACAAAAACGATTCTAACTTTTTACCAGCTAGCCCTCCCCCCCAATCAATGTACAACAATCGCTCTTATATAGCAGCAGTGCTGCTTTGATCAATTGGATCGACTGTTACATAGAATATGAATTTAGGATTTTTGGTTAACACGCATTAGCTAAAATCGGAACAAGAAGATTTTCTTTCCAATCAAAGTTGAGTTGGTGCGATCTTGGCTTCTGGAAGAATTTGACCATTGCATTGCTGGCAGAGGCAACACATAGCTGGCAGGCTCGAGTCCATCATCATCCATGATTGATATCTCTTGCCGAAATATATGTTTGGGAGTGATCCAAATCGAGAGACTTCCGATGTTGTTTGTTTATTGGATCTCTGTGAGGTCTCTGTTCATAAGGTTCCCATTGGAGCTTCGACCCGAACTCAACCTCTGTCCATTTTGTTTACTTAATTACTGGAAGAGTTATTCCTACAAGAAATTCGAGCACCATGAGCTTATCTGGTTGGAAGCTCATCTGGAAATTAATGTTACTCTCTAAATAGAGGTTGATCCATTCTTTGGATTTATCAGAGATGTTGCTGAGCTTCAAAAATTTCCAAATTTCCGTTTATGGAGAGGTCATGGTTATCTCTATTGCCAAAACAAATCTAGATTTTCTTTGCTGTTGATTCTTAGATAGATCATTAGGGAATATGTTACCACATTGAGAAGGGCTTCTTGTGGTACACGCAGGTAAAATATTTTATTCGCTATCCCAACAGACTCTAATTAACGCATATGTGAATCAAGCCTTGCCATTCCTTCATAGTTATCATAACCTCCAAAAAGATAGAAAGTCCTCCTGAGGAACGCATCCATTTTCTCACCACAATTCTCTTGATGATATATTCTACATGTTAAATTCCTTGCAATGATAGATCGTAAGTCTTCATCTGTTAAATGACTTCTTGAATAACCAAATATCCCAACGTTTTGTAGAGTGTCTTCTGGATCCATCACATCAGTGTATTCTCTTTAACCGATGTTTCGAACCTGCTATCGAGGTTCATTATCAAGGTAGAGATGTGAGGAAGAGAGATCTCAAATGAATTTCCTCATTCCATTTTTTGACATCTCTCTTCCTCACATCTCTACCTTGATAATGAACCTCGGTAGCAAGTTCGAAACGTCGGTTAAAGTGAATATACTGATGCGATGGATTCGGAAGACACTCTACAAATCATTAATCACAGAAGTGTGAAATCTGAAAATATCCCAACGTTATTAGGAAGGCATCCACTGTAATAAAGTGCAAAGCATGCGGGAAAAATCTTGTTTCTAGCTAGTTCACCAGTGGTTCCTATAACTGCAATGCATGGATAGGGACCCAGAGATTCTTTAAAAATCCGTGAATCATTTTCTCTCAAAGATATATCATGTTTAGTTTTAGGAGCATGGCCTCCAATATCATTTATATTCTCTGCATGATCAATTGTCTTCGGTCTTACAGTGATAGTGATTACAGGTTCATCTTCCATTGTTGATGACGAGGCTGATTCAACCTTTTTCTTGTTGTGCAATGATACAGATTATGGAGAACCCGATGTAGTGTGTTTGGATTGTATTTCTAAACTAGAAAACTTATTTCTTGGTCTAGGTTGTCAGCAAGACTTATAAATTTGGAACTTTGACAAGAGCCAAGTCTTCAATCCGCAAAGGTTGAGCAGCCTGACAGTTACAGGCAGTCCATGTAATCGATGAGAGTTTCACATAACAGAACTGCTACATCCTGGTACATGTGCTACACTAGAAAACATAAAAAATGACATTGTGTGGGTGTTGTTCAACAATATCTGCGCATAATCCCATCTTGAGACTCGGCAAGAGGTGAAGAATGTAATTATCCAATATTTGACAGAATTTGAGCTGCTGCTTCTGTGCATGAGATGAATTCGTACTTAAATGCACTTCAGGAAGCATTCCTGCACTGTTTGTACTAGTACATGACTTATTCAATTGCCATCAAGAAGGCATATTATTAATGCAATTTACACAAAACACTCTTCAAATTAATTAACAAGAAGAATTCATAATTTAATAACTATTGCCTTTGAATGAATCTAACTATCATCTTAATAAGATAATAACGATTAAAAACACTAGTCACAAGCATATAATTATTTGATAAAAATCGTAAAAATATAGAAAAAAGGAAGCTCAATATCCCCCCACGCTGATCTTCTTGCGCGTCCTCGTACAAGCCAAACCTTTAAACTATAAAACTATGAAAGAAGGCAGGGGAAATGTTTGAAGATTAGACTATGTTTCGAGATAAGAGTGTCATAAAAAAATCAGCAAGAAAACATAGAGATTTCTGTCATTTAAAACATTCATTAGCCTGCAACATAACTACTACAATGCCAACTAAAACCATGTTACAATTTTAATGAAAGTTTCAAGATCAGGTACAGAAAGCAGACATTATAGAGAAAATAAAATTGCACATACATGTTGTCTTGTCTAAAATGAATTCTCTATTTTGTTTCTACCCAGTCTTATGATAAAAATCAAGTTTTTGCTGAAAAGGTGCAATTTCAAGAAGACTACTACTATATCAATCTTGTGCCTAGACTATGTAGCACATATTTAGAGGCGATCACAATCAATACACATGGTTTTCAATCAACACCTTATGAGTAGTCATTACTGAGTAATTCATCACTCTAGATACCATGAAAAATGAAGTGAGTTATGATGCCAAAAAAGGGAAATAAAAATAGAGCATTATGATGCTTCCTGGACCAATCAACAACCTCTTCATTAAACACTCTAAATTTTGTTATCATCTTCATGAAAACTAAATTTATTCTTAATCAATACAAAGAATTACCTTCACTATGGGTACCACATCATTAAAGATTCCAATTTTTTGAAAAATAGAACTAAAAGCATCATGTCGAAATCGTCTTAAAATCATTGTCCAATAAATAAAATGATGAGTTTCAAGGAAAGAGAAGGATAACCAAGCAAATCATATTATGCAATTAAATTTAATACTACAAAAATGGCCCTGCTGCTCGCAGGTGTCCATAACATTGGAAGGGATGTCTTTTAACCCAACAAAATGCCTATGTCCCACTTACTAGATATATATTCAGAGTTAGCTTATTTGAATTTTAGATGAAGGCCACTGTCCTATCTTGGTAACCAGCTTATGGTAGTGCCACTCATAAGAAGTTACGTGGATGAACATGCCGGCTCGTGATGAGACCTCCTATCTTCTAGCTTTTTGGCTAGAAGCAATTACTCTGGCTTGGTGACCAACAACAATAATGTTATGCATGTTAGGTCCCACGATCCTGGTAGGTTGGATCATTACAAGACCTCCTATCCTCCCCTAAATATTTTGTAAGCTTTGATTATGATTAACCTTAAAGGTTACTTAATAAGCATGGAGACTATTATTTGCAATTTTCCACATAATCTCATACTCTGCTAATCTTTTTGATGTTTGGCAGTGGGAGAGGATGATGTTGCACCTTGAATTTTTGGATTTTAGTCACGAGATGGAACCACAATACAGTAATGAAGTTGTGAATTGTAAATACAGACTAGTGGTGGTTGAGGTCGTAGCTGATAATGGAGAGCATTCTATCACGTATGTAAGAGCTTCAAAGTATGTGAACCGAAATGTTATGGAGAACATGTGGTATGAAATTAATGACCATTAGTTAAGTTGGTACCGTTCAAACCAACATATCTCTCTTATACTAGTAGATGAACGCGTGAACTACTTCTGAGTTGAGAGAAAAAAATTGTTGGCGAAACTGTGTGAAGGATTTTAATTTGTTTAATGTTTGAGTGAACACTCCGCTCATGGAAAAATATTTAAGAATTGAATATGAGTTTTTTTTTGTAAGCTTGATAGTATCTTTTATTTTTATTTTTTCTTTTTTTACTCTATCTTCATCAAAATGTCTAGATACATCACTCCTATCGGGGAAGGGAATTGAACTTGTGATGAGTTCTATAACAACCCACCTCATCACCATTTAACCAAGACCCCATGAAAAAGAATTGAATATGAGTTGTAAAATTCTAGTTTCTCATTTAAATTTAAATGGATATGTAATTACTTTGAAATGGAAAATTCTGTATTTATTTTTGGGATGTGAGTATTTTTATTTTTTTTGAAAATTGGCAATTTTTTGCAGTGTTTATTGCTCCTCGGATTTCGTAAAATGGTTTGGAATATTTCTCACGGGAAAAAATAATTTATTTGTTAAGATAAAAAAATAGTTTAATAAACAGACACATTCTTCCACTAACAATAAGCCTCCCTACGTTCTTTGAAAGGCTCCCTACTTATTTAATAATTATCCAGAGATGTGATGGAACATAAGATCAATAAATGGTTTCTAGGGAGTCCCCTGAAAAAATAATTTCTAGCTTGGGTTATATCCAACTAAAAATGCATGCATGCTGTTGAAGAGTAATCTAACCAATGTCGGTTCCCGACAAAACTAATTTGTAGCATATGTTCTATCCAACAAAACTATTGTAGAAAATGTGCAACTTGAGCAATGTTTTTAGGTTGATAAAAGGAAATTTAGTTCTCAGGATGTAGTCCAATTTTTAGGTGGGGAGGCTCAGTTTTACAGGTTTTATGGTTTAAGCGAGAATATGTATTCCTAAACAGAAAGTCCATTCAAACTGATTTGTAGCTTGTGTTCTATCCAACAAAATTGCGGTAGAAAATCTGCAACTTGAGCAATGCTCTTAAGTTGATAAAAAGAAATCTAATCCTGAAAATGTGGTCCAATAATTAAGTGAGGAAGTTCTGTCCCACAAATATTGTAGTCTAATCCTGAGAAATACCATATATGCCTAAACAAAACTATTCCAGGCACAAATTCTTTAATTAAAAAAAATAAATAGAGAGTACCCTGAACACTTTGATGGATGTGGGTTGTCTATGTTTTTTTCTGAAAGAAAAAAATGCTGTCTATTGATAATTATAAATAATACATGTCCATACTACATATAGATGCTGACCATGAGCACATCCCAACAATAGATTCAACATAGCAGGCATATATCCAAAATTACATATGCATATTGTCAACAACATTCCAACATTAACAAGACAATTTTAGAACAGATGTGAAAAAATAAAGGAAATTGCAACAACATGATTTCTAACAGACATGTAATGTCTATTCATCCACAATAGTACTGTATTTAAAATCACGAAAACATAGGCAAGCATTGAAAATACTCCGGTTCGCTTGCAGCCATCCGAGCATCCAGGTCAGCCGAAATCATGAGAAATATACAGGCTCGCTTGATGATGTGATCCTTAGCCCAAATCGTAAAGATAAATCATGTGTTGGGGATCTGATTTCCCAGAGGAAGATCAGTCTCTTCAATGTCCAACCTTTTAGAAGCATAGGATGTTCCAATATACTAGGCTCGCTTGCAGCCGCGTGCGTATTATGTTTATCTGCAAAAATCAAAACAAGTTATATATGTACCTGTACGTTTGATGTAGAAACTCCATAAGAATCCCCATAACAGGCTCGCTTGATGTGGGGTCTCCAATATTCAAATCATGGAATAGGGACTTCAGACTCCCATATTGTTTGACCATATTTGTAATGATTAACCTTCATTATCCCAAAATTCATGTTAATACCCTTTTTTGAAAGTCCATTTGCTCTGGTGTTATTTTCTCTTTATATGTGGAGAAAGGGTGGCATATTCATTTTTGTCCACAGATGTTTTGTTCTTGAGATCCAACCCCGTGCCTCTGGAGATGTTAATATAGCCTTGCCAGTCACAACCTTTATGATAATGCTGGAGTCACCATAGATATTTATCCCATTTAAACTCATGTTTTATACAGCCAATAACCCACTCCATAGAGCCATCAGCTCTGCCATATTATTTGTGCCCTTGCCTTCATTCCAACATATGTGTATCCTTTTTGTTTGTGAGATTTTAATCCAAGTTCCACATCCCATCATACCATCCTGCATGCCCCATCAAAGAAAATCGCTGGAATCACAATGGGGTGAGGTCTGCATCTATGTGAGCAGCCAGATATGATATCCTATACCAGCTCCCTATCATTTATCCACTTCATAATGGCAGCATGTATGTGAGGAATGGAGAGTCAATTCCCATAAAAAATAATCCTATTTCTGGCAAGCCAAACTTCCCAGATGAGAAAGAAAGGAAAGGTTTGAAATTTACCCGGAATCTTGTCCTATCTGTGAGCAGATTCCATGAAGTCCCTTGGAGTCCATGAGGGGTCCAGAAAATGATGGCTAAATAGATTCCAAATGTTAACCACCTCTGGGTATGTAAAGAAGATATGTTCTGCTGATTCCTCATGTTTCATACATAGCGCGCATCTTCCAGGCCTAGAGAAACCCCTTCTGATGAGAGAGTCCCACGTTAGGATTTTCTTTCTCCATACAAGCCATCCGAATAAAACAATCTTGGTTGGTATTTTTCTATGCCAGAAGGTACATAAATCCATAGTCTTAATCCCTTGGAATGATTTTTAATTTATGTAGGAGTATGTGTCCTTTACCACAATCGAGCTGTTTTTCATTGCTCCCACCCATACAATTCTGTCTCCCTCATTTGAGTGGCACAATCCAGCTGCCTGAAAACCATGAATGCAATTTCCCCAGTCCATCGCATCCATGCCAGCAAGGCCAAGTTGATCTGCAGTTTTCAATATAGGAGCCCCATGGGCCCAATGGTGTATTACCTGATAGAGATGTATGATGCCTCTGTGAGTAAGACGATGAATGATGCGTTGATTTGGAAGAGAGTCATTGGAAATTCCATATATGCAATCACAATCCAAAAAAATCCTCAAGCCATTCCCAAACCTCCAAGTCAGTCTTTCGGCAAAGATTGGCATTATTTTCCTGAAACCTTGCCAAATTGTAGATGTTTCCCACAGATAAGTGAGCTAATTACAGTATATGTTGTGTAGAGCATCACCCGACAAGTACTTACATGTAATGATATCAGTCCAAATACCATTACCCTCGATTGCTCTCCACAAGGATTTGATGAGGAGAGCATTGTTGAAAGCTCTTGTGTTTAAAATGCCCCATCCTGCTGTCTTCTTTGAACAACATAATAAATCTAGCTTACATAGATGATGTTACTTGATCATTCTAGTTCTGCCCCATAAGAACTGTTTTATAATTTGATTGATATGTTTTACAATTTTCTCAGGAATGTAAAAGAGATGCCTCGAGTAAACAATGAATTGTGATAGGACCGGCTTGGATCATAATGAGCCTGCCACCCAAAGACAACCATTTATGTGTCCATTTACTGATCTTGATATTAAACTTCTCCACCATCCATAACCAGTCCCTCGCCATATATCCACATGGTTTAATTCTATACCCTAGATACACAAACCCTTCCTTTGCCTTCTTAGTATGTACACCAAGAAAGTTTGCAATAAAATTTATCTCACTTGGATCACCATATTCATAGACGAGGAAAGATTTCCTCTTATTAATGCATAGACCCGATGCATTCTCAAAACGAGAAATCAAGAAGTGAATGTAGAACCAATGGTTTCTTATAATCCGACCGAAAATAAGGAGGTCATCCACAAAGAGCGAATGGGAGATACTTACAGAGTTTGAGAAAGTGAAACCTAATATGTAGCCTGACCTCATCGCCATCTCCATGAGTTTGCTAAAACCATCTATGACAAGGATGAAGATAAGGGGATACAGAGTGCAACCCTGTCTTAATCCACGCTCAATCCTAAAAAAATTTGTTGGTAAGCCATTTATAATCACCGCAAAATTGGCAGTGGAGATGCAAGCCATAATCCATCTGATGGATATCATAGGGAGCCCAATCTTTAATAATACAAGCTTGAGGAACGACCAATCAACCGTATCATATGTTTTGAGGAGGTCAATCTTCATGATGAGGGCATCCTGTTTACCAGTGTGCATGGAGTGAATAGCTTCTTGTGCAATGGCTATGGTATCATGAATTGATCGGCCCCTTAAAAAACCATATTGCTCCTTTGATATGAATCTTGATAGTGTCTCCTTGATCCGGTTTGTAATAATTTTGGAAGAGACCTTATATATGTGATTGCATAAAGCAATCGGTTGGAAATCCGAGAAGTCGACGGGATCCGAGGATTTAGGGATGAGTGCAAGGAAAGTGACATTCATGTTTGATGCTATGTGCCCCATGATTCGCCCTTGTTCCACCACAACAGTTATCTCCTCTGCCATCATGTCAAAAAAAATGTATATAGAATTCTGCCGGCCATCCATCTGGCCCTGGACATTTATCGTGGGCGAAAGATTTCAGTGTATGCTCCACCTCCTCCAAAGTAATTTCTGCATTTAGTATGTGTAGTGCCTCGTCATCAAATATTCTAGGGATCTGCTGAAGAACCCAGGACTGACATTCAGGGTCAATATTCTGATCTGCTTGGTAGAAGGCCGAGAAGTGCCTGTAAGCCTTTTCCTATATATCATTCGTGGAGTAGGCACAACTTCCATCCTCTTTCTTAATATGCCATATGACATTCTTATTTTTCCGCTCATTTGCACTTTTGTGGAAAAATTTGGTGTTCAAGTGTGGCAAATATTTTCAGCTCTGATCTGGAATAAAGAAATTTCTCCACATATTTCAAAAATATTTGAGCAGTTCTCATGGTTTTAAGGTTATACTAATAATTCTTACTATATCTAAAATATTTAACCTCGAAAAAGAAATTCATAGTCCAAGTCCCAGCGAACTTTCTGAACAACATTTTTTATAAACGTTAAATTAAATTGCAGAATCATACCTCTTTTCCAAATGTATTCCTCATTAGCATTCAGGTCCAAGCTTTTGTTAAAAGATTGAAAGGATTGCTAAAAAGTTCAGTTTCAATTTAAATACGCTTGTTTTGAAAGATTGAATACATTGCTACTGAATTCAGTTCCAAGTTCCAATTTACTAAATGAATAAAAAAATTATCAGTTGAACTTCTTATTCCATAAGATATTTTTCTTCTCTAAATTTTTTATTTTTTTAAATTTCTAGTTACAAAGTGAGTTGTTTTTGTGCGATTTTTTGAAGGTTTTTTTGCTAGATTTTTCTGGTCTAATTTCTCTAAAATCTCGCAGGAATACATTGAAAAAAAAAGTTTGATGGATAACCTTGCACAATCAAAATTCCCTAAGATTTTTTAAAATGCTGAAAATATATATAGTCAAAAACCCAATTTAAATAACCGATATCAAAATTTAACCTCAAAAATTTTCACCCAAAATCTTCAAAAAATAACACTAAAAACAATTCTAAAGTTATATTCTTATTATATAGTATACTTTTCCCTCATTCCAATTTCAAGTTTACTAAATGACTAAAAAAATTATAAGTTGAAATTATTATTCCATAAGATAATCTTATTCTCTAAATCCCAAGGGATGTATTCTTATTATATAGTATATTTTTCCCTGGGCTATAACGGCTATGTGAAGGTGCACACAAAACAATAATAGTAAAAAGGGCTTGCTCTCCCCTCCAATGGATTGTGTAGATATTTAATGAAGTTTAAAGTATGAGTTACAAATCAAAGTTATAAATATTTGTAGCACAATAACAAAAAAATTCTTTCATTTCATTATGAAAATTTTCCACATTAGCACAGCCATCTAGTATTGGAAAAATAAGGTGCCTTGTATGGCTATCTCTCTATTATAATATTTGTGCAAAATGCCACATAACTTCTAATACAATATATTATACATATTTTTTATACAATATATTATACATATTTTTTATTTTACCATATCTCTTTCGTCAATAATTATATTTCTATTGTATTATACATATTTTTTATACAATATATTATACATATTTTTTATTTTACCATATCTCTTTCGTCAATAATTATATTTCTAATTATTTCTAATAAGCTTAAATATATATTATTCACCAAATCCCAAATATTTTATTTTTACTGATTAATATTATTTTTATCTTTCTAAATTTGTTAATTTGTTAATATATGCACAATTGGTAATTCATTCTAACAAGTCGCTGGGTTGCAGACGGCAGGTTGCAGACGGTATACCTGCCGAACAAAGATAAACACCTGCTAGGAATGCAAGTGCGAAGATGGTGACCCAGTCTTAAATAGTGGTTTCTTTTGTATTTCCTAAATTCCAATATAAATAGTGGTTTCTTCTGTATTTCCTAAATTTCAATATATCGCTGACTGAGTTGTGTGTTATCGTGCAGTGGCCAATGTGTTAACATTTACTTTGAAATTATGGAGGAGATTGTTTTTAAATGAAGTAATTTCATGAATGAGATAATGGTCAATGTGTTAACATTTACTTTGGAAATTATGGAAGAGACTGTTTTTAAATGAAGTAATTTTATGAATAAGATATTGTATATATTATTGAATCTCATAAGGTGCCATCTTTATTGTTAGTAAGATCTTGGATATGAGGTTTCTTATATTATATAAATCTCATTCATGTAAATTATTGCAGTATTGGTTTTAGTTTTTTTTTTAAATCTCATTAAATTATCTTAGTTTTTCTAAAATTCAAATGTAAATTTTAAATCAATTTAAAACTTTTATATTCTAATAGTTTTTAATTACTATATATTAAAATCATTTTTAAAACCAAAATTCTACTTGAAAATGAATAGAGTCCACACAAAACCACATTAAATTATATAAAAAAATAAAACATATTAAAATATATATAAAAAAATATTTGTGAAAATGATTTCCTCTAATAGTTTTTAATTACAATATATTAAAATCATTTTTAAATCCAAAATTTCACCAGTAAATATAGTTGCTGAAAATGAATAAATTCCCCAAAAAACACACACACTCTATATATATATATATATATATATATATATAACTTAATTATGCAGGTCAATTGCTAACTCCTTGGTAAATCTGTTTGGAAATCTGTTCGGAGCTCCTCCTGAAAATATTAATAACCAAAAAGTAGTAAATTAGTTTCTCACTAATTTTAGTGAGTCTGGAGTGTTTCTCACTAATTTTACCAAAGGATATGTATATCAAACTACGATGAATTAAATAAATAAGTAAGAACCACAATGCATAAGTGTTGAATCTTCATGAAACACCAAATTCAAGGATAATCATATAATAAAAGCTAAACCGGGATTCAAGGATAATCATATAATAAAAGCTAAACCAGGGGAATGTCTAGACCCAATGAACAAGAAATAAAAATTATATAACAATGTATCAGAAAAGTCACTGCCACCTATAGGTACAACTTTACAACTTTATGTATTAAAGGTGGTGAAAGGTGGTTGTGCTTATATTTAGATTGGCTTATATTTGAATTCGCTGCCCTGCCTCCTAGCGCTCTGCATGCTCTAGGTTTGCTGGGTGCTCGCCTGCGCGCCCCTGTGGCTGCTGCGCTGCATCGCACAGCCCTGCTGCGCCTCTCATCCGCCCATGGAGTCCAGCGAGGGCCCTGTCCCCCCCCTCCCCAATCTGCCCTCGGAGGTCCTTGCGTTCAAGTCCATGATTGCAGCAAGCTCAAAGCGCCCTCCCTTCGCTAATCAACAGAAGTTTATCAAGAAAATGGATTCTATTCCTTTGGTTGCCCTTCCTGAAGAAGAAACATGTAAAGCGGCCCTGAATCTGGCTGAGAGAGGTCTCATAGGCCATTTCACGGGCCTATGGCCTTCTCCCAAGTCGGTGGATGACTGGACTCAAAGAAACTGGACTCCACTGACCAAAGAGAGTGTTAAAAGCTATTTTGTGGGCAAAGGTTTATTCGTATTCATATTCGAAAGCCCGGAAGACAGAAGTTTAATCTTCAGGAATGGCCCATACTTCATGGGTTCGCAAGGACTTTACCTAAACAAATGGTCTCCTGATTTTGATCCCACCCAGGATGTCCCCTCTGCTGTCCCGGTTTGGGTGCGACTTCCCCATTTTCCCCTCCATTGCTGGAACAAAAAATCCCTTCAGATCATCAGTAATGCTCTAGGAAAATACATAGATCAAGCTGCAAGAAAAGACCAGTAATCATGTGCCCACATCTGCGTAGAAGTGGATCTAGAAGAGGGGTTGCCGGAAGCAATCAAGCTCACTGTTGCTGGGTGGACGCATGTCCAGGAACTGGATTATGAACAGCTTCATTTCAAATGCAGACATTATCATGGCCACAGACACTTTGCAAAGCATTGCAAGAAAAAGGCCGAGGAGCATTCAGATAAACAAAACGAGGAACAATGGACTCTAATCCAGAAAACTACTCACCAAAAAAAAGGCACTGGCAAAGGCAATAAGATCGGAGCCCCAAGTAGCTCCAAGTCCAACCAAGAAAAGGAAGCAACCCCAAATGGTACAAAAAGTGCCTAGATCAATCCTGAAAACCCAGTTCAGGAAAATCTGGAACAGACAGAAATCCCACCTTCCAACAAAGATGGAGGGGAAGCAACACAGATTGAAGCCTCCCAAGGCAGCCCCTCCAATCCCTCATATGAAGAAGTCACAAGGAAAAAACCTGCGGAAAGCTCAGCCTCTTCGGAGGACGAAACCTATGAGCGCCCCTCAAAAAGAGCAGGAAGGAAATCCCGCAAAGAAGTGAGGGAAGAGGAGGCTGAAAGACTTAAAATACAAGGAAGCCAGTCCACAATAGAAATGTCTATTGGAAGAAAAACCAGACCAAGGCCTTCTAAGGGAGGCTCCTACCCCCCCCTCAAGTAAATAATGAAACTCGTCTCTTGGAACTGCAGAGGACTGGGGAACCCCTCTAAAGCTGAAGCAGTTAAGGATCTCTTGAAAATAGACCCCTCAGACATTCTCATGCTCCAAGAGACTAAGATAGAAGGGCTAGCCCTTCTAGATATCAACAAGTCAAAATGGAAGAAAAGTGCAGGAAAAGCAGTAAGCTCAAGGGGCTCTTCTGGAGGGCTGGCAACTCTCTGGACAGAAGATTTATTCCAGCTGAATAAATCCCATGAAACCCAACACTGGATCTTCACGGAGCTGACACACTACGCAAGTAAGTTGACCATCTTTCTTTTCAATCTTTACGTCCCTGTCATTTACTCTGAAAAACGACAATGCTGGAATTCTCTCTCAGCTTTTTTAGAGTAGCATTCCCCCAACAACATTATCATTGCCGGGGATCTTAATATAGTTTTGAAAGAAAAAGAGAAGAGGGGAGGTTCCAGCAGCAGAGATCCTATGCTGGCCACTGTGGAAGAGCTCACACAGCTTTGGGATCTCTTAGATTTCAATCCTGTCCGACGTCTTTTCACTTGGTCCAATAACAGAATTGGGTTGGATCACATTTCTGCCCGCCTGGATCGATTTCTAGTGCAAAGCTCCCTAATGATGAAAAAAAAGATAATCATCACTAAAATCCTTCCCAAACTGACCTCAGATCACAGGCCAGTACAACTTCTACTGAAAGATGAAGAAGATCTGGGCCCTATTCCATTTTGATTCAGCCCTCTATGGATCGAGAGAGAAGGCTTCATAGAAACAGTGAAATAAGCTTGGGCCAAATCCTTCTCAGGGTCCTCAAGTTATGTTTGGGAGCAAAAAATTAAGGCCACAAAACAAGCACTGAAGGATTGGATAAGGAAACCAGTCCCTACCCCAACCAGCCAACGAAAAGAAGCAGTGCAGATCCTGCAGACCTTGCAAGCAGACATGGAAAGCAAAGATATCACAGCGGAGTTGTTGGAAAAAGAAATAAAAGCCCAATGCTCCACATACCGATCCTTTCGAATGGAAGAATAATATTGGAGAATTAAATCCAGAAGTTTGTGGCTAAAGGCAGGGGATCAGAACACCGCCTTCTTCCACCGAAAATATAGAGCACGTCTATCCAGGAACCATATATCCGAAATTAAAACAGCTGAGGGCCAAGTCAGCAAAGGTTTCATCCAGGTCAAAGTTGCTGCAGAAAGCCACTTCAGGAATCTATATAGTGAGGGTACCCACGGAAATGAGGAGGAAAATTCTGATCTCCTCTCTAACATCCCTCATCTCATTAGCCCTGAAGACAACACAACTCTCTCTAGCTCCATATCTGAGGAGGAAATCATCAAATTTATTTGGTCCATGGAATCAGATAAGGCCCCGGGGCTAGATGGATTCACAATTCATTTCTACAAATCCTGCTGGGATATCATCAAAATTGATCTTCAAAAAATGATAAGAGGGTTTATGAAAAAAGCTAAGCTAGGTGGAGGAACCAACTCCACCTACCTAGCCTTAATTCCCAAAGAGTCCAATCCTGAAACATTTGCAAGATTCAGGCCCATATCGCTTTGTAATGCTTCTTACAAAATTCTGGCCAAACTTTTAGCAAATAGGATCAAGCCTCTGCTCAAAATATTGATCTCCAGCTCTCAAGGTAGATTCGTGGAAGGCAGGCACATTCTGGACAATGTTATTCAAGTTCAGGAGACAATCCACTCAAGCAAACAACAGAAAGAGAAAGGTATGTTGATAAAACTAGATATGGCGAATGCATTTGATAGAGTTAATCGCTCTTTCCTCATCAAAGTTATACTCTCCTTTTGCTTCTCGCCTCACTTTGTTCACCTTATAAAATCCTGCATTGATAACCCTTGGATTTCCCCTCTAGTCAACGGTCATCCTACCAATTTTTTTCAAGCTCGGAGAGGCATCAGGCAGGGATGCCCTCTCTCCCCCTTTCTGTATATTTTAATGGCCGAATCTCTCAGTCGAAAACTCACAGCTGAAAGAATTGTTGGTACCCTTCCGGGTGTCAAACCTTCCATAGGTGCCGACCCTCTGAACCATGCTCTCTTCGCAGATGATTCCCTCCTCCTTGGAGGTGCCTCCATCAGAATTTCCAAAGCATTCAACACTGTTCTTAGAAGTTACTGCAGAGTTTCGGGAGCATTAGTCAATGAGAGAAAAAGTGAAGTCTTTAGTTGGAACATAGATCAACAAGATCTCACAAGCATTTCGAATCTCCTTGGGTTCAAAGGTCATGCCCAATGGGATAGGATCAAGTACCTTGGCCTCCCCATCTCAAATGGAGTTAATAAGAGGTCGCTCTGGAGCGAAATCATCAGTAAAATCAAATAAAAAATCTCAGCTTGGGGAGGCTTCTAGTTAACAAAAGGTGGTAAAGTCATTCTAATCAAGTCTCTGCTATCTGCTCTCCCAATCTATCAAGCAACATTCCTATTAGCCCCAAGAAATGTGATGGATCAGATCTCTAAACTCCTCCGAGATTTTTTATGGCAGGGAGGGAAGGGAAATGAGAAAAAAATGCACTTAGTAAATTGGGACTTGGTTAAAAAATTGACTGCAGAGGGCGGACTACAAATTTGAGATCCCTCTCTTGTTAATCTAGCACTGGGAGGTAAGATTCTTGTGGAAGATGGCCCACGAGACCAATCATCCTGTCAGTGCCATTCTGCGGTCAAAATATGTTCACAAAACTTCTCTCAGAAACCTGCATTATGACAACTCTGTTAACTGCATGCAGGTGTGGAGTCTGTGCTGCAAAAGCAGTAATTTCTTCAAAAAATTTGTATACAGAATTCTGGGCAATGGTAAGCGCACAAATTTATGGCTTGATCGAATCATGGGATGCGATCCTTTGGTTGAAAATGAGGAAATTGCTGACCTTAGAGACTGGCTGGAACGTGTAGGCATAAAAACTATATACGACCTCTCTATTTGGGATCACCGTGGAGATTGGGCCGACTGGGACTTCCATGGTGTCCCTGTCCGGTTAATTCCCCAAATTTTTTTTCTTGCTGAACTGTTGGAGGAGTCAGTGCCTGAAAATCGATACATGAAAGACAACTGGGGCTGGGGTCAGTCAGGATCATATACTACAGCAGCAGGCTACAAAATTTTACAAGCCTCAAGGAACATCAGCCAATCTCCGGCCTTTTGGAAACATGTCTGGGAACCATTAGCCTTACCAAAAGTGAACTTCTTCTTCTGGACCCTGGTTCATAATAAACTTCTAACGGGAGATAATCTAGTGAAAAGGAACATAGCAGGGCCACATAGATGTGTGATATGCAGAAGCAACCTCGAAACAGCCCAGCATTTATTCATGGAATGTATATTCGCCAAAGAAGTGTGGGGACTTATCCTTCAGGATCTTCAGATTTCTGTCCTTCCACAAAGCTCTGTCTCTGATCTGTTTTCCTCTTGGAGTATTTTCTACCCTCATAGAATCCCCATCAAATCTTTTTGGCGCAAAGTCCGCATAGCTATTCCCAAATACGTTTGCTGGCAGCTCTGGTTGGCCCGCAACGATCAGATTTTTAATGACTTGCAACATTCCCCTTTGCATGTAGGAACTAAAGCCAAATCCTTCCTCTTGGAAGCTGCCCAACAGCAGTATTTTAAAGAAGACTCTTTGCTCCTACCCGAATAAAAGAGGTGGCTTGGACCCCTCAAGCCTTATCCTCGAAAGTATCTTCTTACCCCTCAAACAGAAAACCCGGAATGACGTAAAAGAGACGCTGAGGATACATTCTAAAATTGGTGGCGGATTCAAAATTTATCCACAATATTCTTCGATGGGGCCTCCAAAGGAAACCCCGGTGTTGCTGGTGCTGGCGGGGTCATTTACTCCTCGGATGGGTCTTCAAGAGACTTCTTCTGCTGGGGTTTAGGCTAGAAAACCAACAATCAAGTAGAGATTCTTGGTCTTCTCAAAGCATGCCTCATAGCAAGAGACAAAGGTGTCAAAGACCTCCAAGTCTTCGGAGATTCAGAGATATTAATAAAAAAATTAAACTCGGAGGAAATTTTCAACAACGCTAGCCTCAAAAAAATTCTGTGCAGATTGAAGAGAGTCCTACAAGACTTTGCCTCCTACAAGTTCTATCATATTCTCAGAAATTCGAACAGTGAAGTAGATCAGATGGCGAACAAAGGGTGCTCCCTCATGAAAGGGCAACTAATTCTAAACGACGACAGTTCCTTTCAAATTCCATGAAAATGTTGTAACTCAAAAGCGGTATATGATGGATAATTACTTTGTAATTGGGGCTGCCTTGGCAAAGACCCATTCTCTCTTTTTCAAATAAATAAAATTCATACCCGTTTCAGTTAAAAAAAAAAGGTGGTTGTGCTTATGCCTCTTTGCTACCGACTGCTACAGAAAAATGCAGATGGAGTTTCTATGCAAAAACTATTGAGAGTGTTGCATGTTTGGGTTGTTTGGCTACAGTGCTTTACTTGTAATGAACATTTCTCTTTTTCAAGTATATCTTGAGCTAGAAAGTAATGGTTGGCAATAGTTTTCACTTTCATCACAATACCAAGTAAGAAAAATTGGCAATAGCCTTAACTTTCATCGCCAAAATCTCTGTAAGTAAGAAAAATAAAAAATTTCTAGCTCTATTCACATTTCATTCACATATTTTAGGATTCAATAGGCTGTTGCATGTTATTTTAATATTAATTTCTGTTGATTTAATATTAATTTATGTTGAACGATTGCAACAAGATGGAAATTGTTTACGGAAATGTTTAAGAAATGCTTAAGAAAGTTCAAAGATAAATGTTTCAGAGAAAAAAAAAAGAAAAAAAAAAGAAAAAAGAAAAAAAACTAAACTATTGACTGCATATAATTTCATTGAATGAAATTATTAATTGTCTAAAGAAATACTTTAAAGAGAAATGCCTTAAAAAGGAAGAAAAACATAAAAACTATCGACTGCATATAATTTCATTGAAATAAAGAAATTATTATTATAGGAATTTTTTTAACAATTTCTTGATAGGATGAATTGAATTAATTATTTCCAGAATTAATGAATTTCCGTTTAAATGAATTCTCAAACTTTAAATGAATTTCGGAATTATACCTAACCAAAAAGTAATGGCCGATCCGTGAAGAAGTGCCGGAAAAATATTGGATAAAACAATGGATCAATGAAAAAGTACAATGAGTTAGCAATGCATTAGAAGCGAACCAAGATGATATAAATTGTTGCCATGAACTATGCAATTGTCACTCCTCGACTCCTGTGTTGGCTCGGTTCCTGTGTTGGCTCGATTCCTGTTTTCCTCAGCGTTGCCATGACCTATGCAACTGCCACTCCTCGGCTCATGTTTTTCTCGGCTTTGCGTCTGGCTCTGATGAGAATTCAAGAGACTGCAGCTTGGATCTATTGATAACTCACAAAGGGGGTTGGAGTAGCTCCATTATATTATTCGTGTTGGAATTTCTGAAAATTCCAGAACAAACAGTGGAGAGAGTAATACTCTCCTCTTTTAACAAAGAGAAATATAAAAATTTCACTCACAGGAGACAGAGTTTCAACTCAGAAAACAAACTTCTATTCCTTTAAAATAAACTGTTACAAATTATTCCTCACATAGAGGGATTTACAAACTGTGACTACTTCAAAAACACAGTGCACAAAACTTCACTGTCTCTCAAACAAAACACTCTGTCTCACTGAAAAATACACTGCTATGTATTTTTAATTTGCACTGCTGTGCATAAAAAACAATTACAATTACATTAGCCTCTCAAGGATTTTCAATATATATATTCCACGCATATAATAAAACATAAAACGTATTAAAATAAAACTTAAATATGCCCTATAGAAGGATCGGGTCCGGTCTTTAAACGTAACTCACGACCCTTTTAAAAATCCCGATCGCCGATTGAAAACGGATGCGATGAGAATTGTTTAAATCCACCCTATGAATAGATCAGGTCCAGACTTAAAATATAACAAACGACCAACTAAAATTTCCGATTGCGATTGCAAACCGGATGCGATGAACCAAGATTTAAATTCGCTTTATTGAAGGATCGGGTCCAGACTTCACACAAAATAAAATGGTCCATCGGAAAAGTTCAGATTGCGATTGGTAAGGCGGAAGCGATGAACAAACAAACTCCGCCGTATAAAATACGTCGGGTCCGCCATTTGCAATCGGGCCAAATAAACAAAGTTGCGACTCCGATTGGGAACCGGACGCGATCGAACAAAATAAACTGCAACACAAGTTTGGATTGGGTCCGCTATTGGATAGTGCAATCAGGCCCCCGATTGATTCACTTGCGATTCAATTAAAACAACGCTGCGTGGTCTGTGGGACCACCCGCGGTCCTCGGCTCAAAGTGGAGGGCGATTGTTATATAACATGCGATTTGTGTGATCGCATCGGGCCTTAACAAAAGGTTGTGGTATTATGTGAGTTCGTTCCGCTTGTGGAACTCGCCACATCAACAAGACACTTGCAAGATATTATTGCGATTACCGCCTCATCCTTTACTCCGCCGATTAAATTGGTAAGGCTTTAAAGCCTGATTCAACCTGTAATCAAAGCTCTACGCTTGCTAGCGAGACTTTGAGTCTGAGCACTAAAATCTACTCTTGAGAAATCGGCTACCGCCTTGGATTAGATATCAAAGGGGTCAAATCATATCTGCTCTGTACTGCTCCTGTGCGGCTTTCCAATCCTTTTGCAATTTCATTAGGACAGAAACAACCACCTTTGCTTAGGCTTCAATGTGCCGCTGATCTTTCACTTCTGCAATTACTGTTGTTTAACTTCAACAGTTGGAATTAATTTCCAACACTCCCCCTTAATTTCAACTGCTGGGTTTTTCTGCATACTCGGGCATTTCCTGAAATGTTCAAAGCTTTTCTGCACAAGTGGCTTTGTGAGGATATCTACAAATTGATCCTCTGTTTTGTAGTGTTGCAAAAATATCTCACCATTGTTAACCAATTCACGTATGAAGTGAAACTTGGTGTCAATGTGCTTAGTCCTTTTATGAAAAACTGAATTTTTAGACAATGCAATAGCTGAGCTATTGTCACAATAAATCACTGTCCCTTTTACCTGTTCTTGGCATAAACTTCTCAAAATTTTTATCATCCAAACTGCTTGACACGCTGCTGCTGTAGCTGCCACATATTCCGCCTCTGCTGTAGAAAACGCTACAATGGGCTGTTTTTTAGAAGCCCATGAAATGGCTCCTGAACCCATGTGAAAAAAATAACCGGAAGTGCTCTTCCGATCATCTACACTTCCAGCCCAATAACTGTCAGTGTATCCAACTAAATCTAAACATTCTGAAGCAATATATAAAATGCCATACCTTTTGGTTCCTTTAACATACCTCAGAATTCTTTTTGCTGCCTGCCAATGTGCATCTTTTGGCTTTTCCATGAATCTAGAAATCAAACTAACAGCATGCATTATGTCTGGCCTAGTTGCAGTCAAATACATGAGGCTACCAACTATGCTCTTGTACAAGCTAGGATCAAAATCCTTGCTGCTGTCCTCTCTGATGAGTTTTAATCCCATCACTGTGGGAGTGATCGCTGCTTTGCTCTCCTGCATATTAAATCTTTCCAGCACTTCATTAACATATTTTGCTTGTGAGATAAAAATCCCATTTTCATCTTGTTCTACTTATATTCCCAAGAAGTATTTCAACAAACCCATGTCAGTCATTTCAAATTCTTCTTTCATGACTGTTTTAAAATTTTCAATAAGGTAATCATCATTACCAGTGAAAATAACATCATCAACATACAAAACTACAATCAATATTTTTCCATATTTTTCTTTGATGTAGAGGGTGGGTTCTCCCTCACACTTTTCAAATCCATTTTCCAGTAGATAGGAGTCTATTCTACTATACCACGCTCTTGGCGCTTGCTTCAGCCCATAAAGAGTTTTCTTCAACTTGCACACTTTGTGCTCTTGGCCTTTCTTTTCATAGCCGAGAGGTTGTTCAATGTAAACCTCTTCCATTAACACTCCATTTAGGAATGCTGACTTCACGTCCATTTGGTAAACTTTCCACTTGTTTTGTGCTGCTATGGACAACACTGCTCTCATGGTTTCCATTCTAGCAACCGGTGCGAAAGTTTCCTCATAATCTATCCCATGCTTCTGCTTATAACCTTTGACAACAAGTCTTGCCTTGTGTCTCTCTATTTTTCCTTCAGCATTACTCTTGGTCTTGTAGACCCATTTAACACCAATGACATCTTTACCTTTTGGGAGTTCAACCAAATCCCAAGTTTTGTTCTTCTCTATGGCATTTATTTCTTCATCCATAGCTTCTATCCATTTCTTATCCTTGATGGCTTCTTCGAAATGAACAGGATCATCAACATGACAATATAAAGCAAACAAAGAATTGATACCTTCATTTGCTGTATCCTTTTCATAAATATCTTTCAAACTTTTGAATTTCTTACCTTTTTCATTAGGTGTACAAATGCTTGAAGAAGCACTTGAATTTCCTCCTTGTGGTGTGCTTGGAGAAACACTTTCATTTCTCCTCAAGGGTGTGCATTGCTGCTCTTGTGTTGGTGCTGCTGTTTGGGGATGTATTTCAGCCAACTCATCATTATTTTCATCATGAGATAAACAATGTTTAACATTCACTGTTTTCTCTATGCTTCCATTCCAAGCTTCCTCTTCAATAAACTGAACATCTCTGCTCACAATAAACTTCTTGGTGGATGGGTTATATAACCTGTATGCCTTGGATTCCTCACTATATCCAATGAAAATACATTTCTCCCCCTTGTTGTCCAACTTCTTCCTTCGCTGATCTGGAATGTGTGCATAAGCCACACATCCAAAAACCTTCATGTGTGTGACACCTTGCTTTGTGCCACTCCATGCCTCTTCCGGCACTTTGTTCATAATTGATTTTGTAGGGCACCTATTCAAAATGTACGCTGCACAATGTACAGCTTCAGCCCAATAATCATTAGACAAATGCTTTTCCTTTAACATACTCCTTGCCATGTCCATTATGGTTCTATTCTTCCTTTCGGCTACTCCATTTTGCTGCGGAGTATATCTAGTTGTAAACTGCTTATGAATACCATTTTCTCTACAAAAACGTAGAGAATATTTAGAGATATACTCACCTCCTCTATAAGTCCTTAGGACTTTGATGTGCAGCCCACTTTGGTTCTCAATAAGTGCTTTGAAATTGCAAAATTTTTCAAACACTTCACTTTTGTTTTTAAAAAAGTAAACCCAATTTTTTCTTGTAAAATCATCTATGAATGTTAAGATGTAGTGGCTGCTTGCAAGCGATGGATTTTTCATCGGTCCACATACATTTGAGTAGACAATCTCTAAGGGTGCTTTCGCCCTTATGATTTTCCCGGAAGGAAAACTTTCTCTGTGTTGTTTCCCCAAGATACAACCTTCACAAAGGCTTTCCGGTTTCTCTATCAATGGTAGACCTCTTACCATTCCTTTTCTGTTCAACAGATTAAGACCTCCAAAGTTGAGATGTCCAAATCTCAAGTGCCACAATCAATTATCATCTTTTGGTTCGCTTTGGAAAGTCTCTTGTGCCACTGCTGCTTTCTCTTCACCATTCTTCAAATCTGCTCTCATTCTGAGAGGGAACATCCTGTTCCTCGTCATCTTCACTTCAACAATACATTGTTTGCTGGGTGGTTTATCCATGATGGTACAAACATCATCCTCAAAGAAAACATTAGACCCCTTATGGACAAGTTTTCCAATACTTAAGACGTTACACTTCATTCCTGGAACATAATAAACATCTTCTATGGTTTTCTTTGCACCTTTCCTTGTTAAAACATTTACATTTCCTTTTCCCATAACAGAAACTTTGCTATCAGTTCCTAGTGTGACTTGTGACTTCACACTCTCATCTAACATAGAAAACATGTCTATGTTTCCTGTCATATGGTTACTGCAACCGGAGTCTAGAAACCATAAATCCTCATTCTTTTCTTCAGCCATATTACAAGCTAAAAACAAATTATTTTGGCTGATATTTTCCTTAGTGAAATTTGCACTAGTTCTACTTCCCATATCTTGCTGCTTCTTTCTACATTCATTAGCATAATGTCCATATTTCTTACAATAGTGACATTGGACATTGGACTTATCATACCTTTGTCCTTGAGCATTCTGCTGACCACTCTTCTGGTTGCTGCCTTGGCCGTGGCTGTGATTTTGACTGTTGCACCTTCCATGTGAATGTGAAGGGTTGTTCCTTCCACCTCTGTTTTGGCTTCTGCCTCTTCCTCTTTTGTTTCCTCTGCCTTGCCCTCTTCCTCTTCCGAAAGACATCTGGGTCTTAAATGCATGCTCAAGAGATGAGTTTTCACTTCTACCCAATCTCTGTTCATGGGTCATCAGTGTTGCATGTAGTTCATCCATTGAAAAATTTGTGAGATCCTTAGTCTCCTCTATGGTGGTGACTATCACATCGAATCTTGAGGGTAGACTCCTCAAGAGTTTTTCAACAATTCTATTGTCTTCAAGAGTCTCTCCATGAGATCTTATTTGTGTGACCATTCCAATCACATGAGTGAAGAATGAGTCAATAGTATCTGACTCTTTCATACAGAGAGTCTCAAAGTCTCTCCTCAACAACTGAAGTTTTGCTGTCTTCACTTTTTCCATGCCTTGATAGGCTGTCTTGAGAGTTTCCCATGCTTCTCTGGATCTCTTGGATGCAGCTATCCTTGGAAACACACTCTCATGCACTGCTTGATACAAAAAGAAAAGAGCTTTGGAGTCTTTCTTCCTATTGCTCTTCAGCATCTCTCTTTCTGCCTAAGTTAAATCATCTAACTCTTCTTCATTTGCTGGCTCTTCAAAGCCATACTCAATAAATTCCCATAAGTCTTGGGAGACAAATAATGCTCTCATAGTTATTGACCAGTAGTCATAATTTTTTCCATTAAACAGTGGGAGATGGATATTTCCCATACCCATACCAGTGCTAGCTCCAGCCATTCTGCACTCTTAACTATGATTCAAAAACACTTGACTGTGTATCTAAAATTAACTGACTGTTCTGCAACAGTAACACAAAAACTGTATAGAGAAATACCTTTGGATTCTTTTTGGCTGAGTCTTCACTTTGTTGGAGAAGCTGCTGCAACAAATAACTCCTTTCCTTCAGCTTATTTGACCTTCAAAGAGCCTGGACTAGCTCTGATACCATGTTGGAATTTCTAAAAATTCCAGGACAAACAGTGGAGAGAGTAATACTCTCCTCTTTTAACAAAGAGAAATATAAAAATTTCACTCACAGGAGACAGAGTTTCAACTCAGAAAACAAACTTCTATTCCTTTAAAATAAACTGTTACAAATTCTTCCTCACACAGAGGGATTTACAAACTGTGACTGCTTCAAAAACACAGTGCACAAAACTTCATTGTCTCTCAAACAAAACAATCTGTCTCACTAAAAAATACGCTGCTGTGTATTTTTAATTCACACCGCTGTGCATAAAAAACAATTACAATTACATTAGCCTCTCGGGGCTTTTCAATATATATATGCCGCGCATATAATAAAACATAAAACATATTAAAATAAAACTTAAATCTGCCCTATAGAAGGATCGGGTCCGGTCTTTAAACGCAACTCGCAACCCTTTTAAAAATCCCGATCGCCGATTGAAAATGTATGTGATGAGCATTGTTTAAATCCGCCCTATGAATAGATCGGGTCCGGACTTAACATATAACAAACGACCAACTAAAAATTCCGATTGTGATTGCAAACCGGATGCGATGAACCAAGATTAAATTCGCTTTATTGAAAGATCGGGTCCGGACTTCACACAAAATAAAATGGTCCATCGAAAAAGTTCCGATTGCGATTGGTAAGGTGGACGCGATGAACAAAAAAACTCCGCCGTATAAAATACGTCGGGTCCACCATTTGCAATCGGGCCAAATAAACAAAGTTGCGATCTCCGATTGGGAACAGGACGTAATCGAACAAAATAAACTGCAGCACAAGTTTGGATTGGGTCCGCCATTGGATAGTGCAATCGGGCCATAACATAAAACTCCCCCGATTGATTCACTTGCGATTCAATTAAAACAACGCTGTGTGGTCTGTGGGACCACCCGCAGGCCTCGGCTCAAAGTGGAGGGCGATTGTTATATAACATGCGATTTGTGTGATCGCATCGGGCCTTAACAAAAGGTTGTGGTATTATGTGAGTTCGTTCCGCTTACGGAACTCGCCACATCAACAAGACACTTGCAAGATATTCTTGCGATTACCGCCTCATCCTTTACTCCGCCGATTAAATTGGTAAGGCTTTAAAGCCTGATTCAACCTGTAATCAAAGCTCTATGCTTGCTGGCGAGACTTTGAGTCTGAGCATTAAACTCTGCTCTTGAGAAATCGGCTACCGCCTTGGATTAAATATCAAAGGGGTCAAATCATATCTACTATGTACTGCTCCTGTGCGGCTTTCCAATCCTTTTGCAATTTCATTAGGACAACAACAACCGCCTTTTCTTAGGCTTCAATGTGTCGCTGATCTTTCACTTCTGCAATTACTGTTGTTTGACTTCAGCAGTTGGAATTAATTTCCAACAAATATGCTGCAAGCAACATGTGGATGTCTCTATCAACTTGTTTGATTAGAAAAAGACAGCTGGTCTCAAAACAAAAAGTTAGGATACGATTTTCTAATAAATAATGAGATAAAAACTAGAACTTAAGTTAAAGCCTTTAAAAATAATGCATTGATAAGTAATGTCAAGCAAGCAAGACTGCAATAAGAGGTGCATTGTTCTTTCCCAATCAAATAGTGAGAAAAATTTGGTTAAATGTTATCATTCTGGCTTGCACTGCTCAGTTGTGAAGAAACTTTGGTTAAATGCATGATATAAAAATCAAGTCAACACAATTAATATGCCGTCAACCGCATACCGATTGCTAATTAAGATAATGTTGTAATGTTCTCGGGCATGTTATGTAGAAGTTAGGATAAAGTTGTAAACTGAATATATTGGTCATGGTAATTAAAGCAAAGCTGCAATAAGACGTCTATTTGCTTACCCAATCAAAAACCAAAGAAACTTTGGTTAAGCATTACTATCCGTCGTCCACTATGTAGTCTCATAAAAAACTTTGGTTAAATAACTAATATAAAAAACTAGTTGACGCAACTAATATATATGTTGTAATGTTCTCGGTCATGTTATGTAGAAGTTAGGATAAAGTTGTAAACTGAATATATTGGTCATGGTAATTAAAGCAAAGCTGCAATAAGACGTCTATTTGCTTACCCAATCAAAAACCAAAGAAACTTTGGTTAAGCATTACTATCCATCCTCCACTATGTAGTCTCATAAAAAACTTTAGTTAAATAACTGATATAAAAAACTAGTCAACGCAACTAATATATAGTCTAGTCAAGCGCATAGCGATCTCTATATACCTACCTCGGCAGGTATAATAACAATACAGGTATAATAACAATAGATGAATAATTTATATTAATAAATCCTCATAGAACAATAAATCAACCTAATTTATGTATGAATGTGCCTTCCAATTAATTGAGTGCGATTATCTCTATATTGGTAATGTTTTCCTGAGTGATATTTACTTTACCTCATGATAATAAATCTTAATCAATATAAGGGTGAAGCCATTGATCACTACAACATTTTCCAACTATACCAATATAAACAGTATCAAGGAAGATACCGTGATTACTTGAAATCATTTAACCATGTACCAAGGGTGTGGCCATGTTCACTCCAACTCCTCATTTACGTACATTTTAAGGGGTTGACAGAGGAGAGACGTCGTCAATTTATCTTTTTAACTCGTGGCAGAGATTCGTAGTCAATAACGAATAATTAATACTTGCCATTAGTGCACTCAAATATCATTATTTATAGAAATTATAAATCTTATAGACTATGTTTAAGATATCGATTTGATTTTTTCGACTTCCAGGTCTAGATAATTTGACTCACTTTTAAAATCCACATATTTGTGGTTCCTTTCGATGAACAAATCATTACTAATTATATATATGTTTATGCATTTAACCATAGTATCCAGTAAAAATAATATATAATCTAAAAGAGCTGCACATATAAATCTTGTCGTATTGTGTTTATCAACAAAAATGAGTTTATCCAAGCATAAGAACTCCCTTAAATAATAAAAATATTAGGTAATAATAATCCCACTCAATGAGAGGAATTACATACACCTCCTCTTTGAGCATCTTCATCTTTAAGTTATTTATAAGAAATTCATGCCATGTCAAGTTTGCATCCGCATAGGTGGTAGAATTCAGGTTAATAACTAACATGTTGGATTATAATTATCCTAGGATTAACTAGCTTGGCCTTTAAGACCTTTTTGTTTGAAACCTAAAAGTTACTGAAATAAAATATATGAGATGAATATGAAATATAATGACATAAAACAAAAACATGACAAACATAATGTATATGGTTTAGGGGTTTTAGCACAATGATAAGTAATTGAAATTGATTTCCTTATAATCATAAAAGGTCCTACAAACTATGGTGATATTTTAGCTTTTAAGCCAAACTTATTGGATGTCTTTTTGGGTCTTACTTACAATAAAACTTTATCTATTTATTTATGACTTTTGTCCTCTCTATATTCATTTGTATGGCATTTTAATCTATATCGTCTTTGTTTTAATGTTGGTTGAATAGTTTTAATTTGTTGAGATTTTATTTCTTATTTTTTAATTAAATCTGGAGGAAAATCTCATGTAGGTGACAACAATAGGATTTGTTGCTACATTGACTCCATCAGTTTCTGATGAGGAGTTAATGCATCCTATATTTGTTGTGAGAGAATTTATGAGTTTGTTGCCATTTCCAGCTATAAAATGTAAGCCCGTAGAGGCAAGTGTGAATAATGAGGAATGTGCTGTGAGGAAGAGCTGAGCAGATGAGAAACTCTGCTATTGTATTTCTATAGTTGATTAATGAGATTGCCGATGCCCTATTAGGTGGACGTAGCCCAGATTGGTTGGGTGAACCACGTTAAAAATTGCTGTCTTTATGTGTGTTTCTGCTGTGTGTTCTGTATATTTATTTTGTTATTCCGCTGCTGAGCTTAACAATTGGTATCGGAGCTTGAAGTTGGACTGGAGAAACCATGGGTCTGGTTCTGCACTTCATTTGTTTTGCAGAGCCGTCAGCTGTGAACGCTGTGTCAGGCTGCGTTGAACAATGGAGGAGTCTGCATTTTTAGCCTGCTGCTGTGCAGAGCGTAAGAGTGGAGGAGCCGTGGCCTGTTGAGAGGCCGTGCACCGTGGTGAAGCCGACGCAGTGCGCTGTGGCCTATTGAGAGGCCGTAAGGCCAGTTCTTGTTGTGCGCAGACTGCCATGGACCGGTTTCTGAAGTAAAAGCTGGTTAAAGCAACGGTGCCATAGGTATAAACTTCTGAAGTGCCGTAGGTATAAATCGATTTGTTTTACCATTTCGAATTGGGTGGATGCAATTTCCATTTTAATTTTTTAATGGATTTGTATTTTAATATATCGATTTGAATTATATTAAAAATCGATATGCAAAATAGATTATTATATTGAAAATCGATTGCCATTTTCACTTGGTATTTTGAAGTGGAGTTTATTTGAAGTTTTAAAATCGATTTGAAGTGGAGCTTAAATGGATTTGTTTTATGATATATTGACTTGAGTAATCGATTTGACATTTAATAATGCCATTTGCATATATGAAGAACTTCATTGTTTTTTAAGAGATTTGTAAATCGATTTGCATGGTAAAATCGATGTTTGGCATAAGGTTTGGTATATTAATTTGAGTGGTGGCATTTGAGTGGTAAATCGATTTGAGTGGTGGTAGTTTGAGAGATTTCTCATATGTTAGAAATTTATTTGAATATTAAATTACCATTTGCGTATGGTATGAAGTGAGAGGCACTTTAAAGGTGGAGGGTTTTTTTTTTAAAGGCATTTTATAGTTGAAGGGCATTCTTTAAGGCAAGGGTTTTCTAATCAAAACTGATTTTTTTTTTTTGGATTAAAATTAAAAACTTCATTTATTAAAAGTTGCAATTGGAGATTGTTTTTGTGACACAACATGGCAAAAACTCAAAGTGCCCGGTTTGAGATCAGATGTATGATCTACTCGTGCAATAAGGCGTGGTGAAGGCGCTGTTGGGAAAATCCAAACAACCTTACACCATGACAGATGATGAATGGAGTGATCTGGATGAAAGAGCACTGAGCGGCATTTGACTGTGTTTGGCGGATGATGTTTTTTTTAACATCGTGTCAGAGAAAACTACTGCTAGTTTGTGGACAAAGCTTGAAAAGCTGTACATGAAAAAATCCTTAACCAATAGGATTCTTCTGAAGAGACAGTTGTACAACTTGCGCATGAAAGAAGGTACGACGATAACTGATCATCTGAATACCTTTAATACTCTCCTGGTGCAGTTAGAAAGTATAGAAGTAAAATTTGAATCAGAAGATAAAGCTGTAACTTTATTATGCTCGTTGCCCGAGTCATGGGATCATTTTGTTACTTCTATAAGTCTTAGTTCATCATAAACCCTTGAATTTGATGATGTTGTTGGAGCTTTGTTGTCCGAAGAAACAAGGAAGAGGTCAAATTCAGAAACCTCTACATCAGAAGCAATGATGGTCAGAGGTCGTTCTAAAGAAAGACGCTTCAGTAAGCACAACAACTCGTGTTCAAAATCGAAAGGGAAGAAGAGTAAGGTAAAGTGTTGGTTTTGTGGCAAATCATGACATTTGAAGAAGGACTATTGGAAGAGACAACAAACATCCAAAGGAGACTCTTCGACAGAGAAGAAAGAAGCAAACACGACAGATACAGGTTCGGCATCGATTTCAGGTATGAGTGATGAAGTGTTATCAGTTAGTTTTTCTAATCATGATCAACATTGGCTGTTAGATTCTGGTGCGTCAAATCACATGTGCATTCATAGAGAATGGTTTAAAACTTATAAATCAATCGATGATGGAGTGGTTTATATGGGAAATGATGCCTCATGTAATATTGTGGGAATTGGAAGCGTCTAGATTAAAATGTTTGATGGGACAAATAAAATTCTAACTGATGTAAGACATGTACCTGAACTAAGAAAAAACCTCATTTCACTAGGAGTACTAGACACTAATGGATATAAAACCTTTATTCAAGGTGGAGTAATGAAAGTTTATAAAGGAATTTTACTAGTAATGAAAGCAAAGAAGGTTGGGAATCTTTATCAATTAGAAGGAAGTACAGAGTCAGATCATGCTTCTACAGTATCTGAAAACGACAGTAATTCTATTCGTTTATGGCATCAAACGTTGGGCCATATGAGGGAAAGAGGATTAAAAATTTTGTCTGATCGTAAGTTACTTCCTAGTTTAAAATCTTCTAAGTTAGATTTCTGCAAACATTGTCTGTTTGGGAAACAAAGCAAGCAGAAGTTTAAAACTGGAAAACATACTAGTAAGGGAATTCTTGATTATATCCATTCTGATGTCTGGGGTCCATCTCCTATAACCTCATATGGAGGATCGTCATATTTTGTATCTTTTATTGATGATTTCTCTAGAAAAGTGTGGGTCTACATGTTAAAGAAGAAGTCTGATGTGTTCACAATTTTCAAACAATTTAGAGCATTAGTTGAAAACATCACTAGAAGAACCATTAAATGTTTAAGAACTGACAATGGTGGTGAGTTCACTTCAAAGGAATTTGATAATTATTGCAAGGATGCTGGGATCGAAAGACATAAAACCACTGTATATACTCCTCAGCAAAACGGAGTTGCTGAATGCATGAACAAGACTCTCCTAGAGAGAGCAAGAAGTATGCTTAGTAACGCCAACTTGCAGAAGGAATTATGGACATAAGCGGTTTCTACAGCTTGTTACTTGGTAAATCGATCACCATCAACTGTAATAGGATGAAAAATTCCTCAAGAGGTATGGAAAGGTTATCCATGTGATTATTCTAAACTGAAAGTTTTTGGTTGTGATGCATATGCTCTAGTTCCGAAACATCAACGTTCTAAGTTAGATCCTAAATAAAAAAGATATATCTTTGTTGGATATGGTGATGGGACTAAGGGATACAGGTTGTGGGATCCTACTACTCACAAGATCATCATTAACAGAGATGTTAAATTTAATGAATCCTCACTTGAAAATCCAGATGTAGATGATAAATTGAAACAGGATAATGTACCTCAGCTTCAACACATTCAGTTTGAAACCAGTTCAAATACTGATGATAGTCTAGATGAACAAGTTTCAGATTCAGATCATGAACAAGTTTCGGATGTAGATCATGAATGTGTTTCAGATGCTGATCATGAAGAAGTTCCTACAGATAATAATCAGCAAATTGTGGAAGTACCAGAAACATCTTTAAGGAGGTCTACGAGAATCAGACGACTTCCTAAAAGGTATGATGATTATGTTACTTCAGTTGCTTTAACTGCTAACGATGATGAACCTTTATGCTATCAGGAAGATATAGAAGGTTCAAACAGTGGTAAGTGGAAAGAGGCTATGAAGGACGAGATGAAGGCATTAGCGAAGAATGCCACATGGGATCTGGTAGAACTTCCTAAAGACAGAAAAACTGTGGGATGTAAGTGGGTTTACAAATTGAAGAAGGGTGTTGATGATACAGAAGACAGGTACAAAGGGAGGCTGGTCGCAAAAGGTTTTTCTCAGAAAGCAGGCGTTGACTTTCATGAGATTTTTTCACCAGTTGTGAAAATTGTTTCAATTCGGATTGTGTTAGCATTAGTTGCTTTACTTGATTTAGAATTACAGCAACTAGATGTTAAAACTGCATTTTTACATGGAGATTTAGATGAGGAAATTTACATGGAACAACTGGAAGGGTTTGTTCAAAATCGCAATAGGAAATTTGTCTGCAGGCTCAAGAAATCATTGTATGGTCTAAAGCAGTCGCCTCGACATTGGTACAAGAAATTTGATTCTTTCATGATGAGTCAAAATTATATAAGAAGTGAATATGATCATTGTGTTTACTTTAAGAAATTAAGTAATGGCATGTTCATTATCTTAGTGTTGTATGTTGACGATATGCTTTTAGCAAGCAAAAGCATAACAGAGATCAACAGGTTAAAGGCTCAGATGGCTAGGACGTTTGATATGAAAGATCAAGGAGCAGCAAGACAGATTTTGGGCATGGATATTTTCAGAGACAAGAGCAATGGTAAGCTGTGGCTATCACAACAGAAGTATGTTGAGAAGATACTCTTGAGGTTTGGTATGAACAATGTGAAGCCTGTTTCAGTCCCTTTTGCTTCCCATTTTAAGCTTTCTTCAAGTTTATGTCCTAACACTAATGAAGAAAAGGAATATATGTCTCGGATTCCATATGCCAATGTAGTAGGTTTTTTGATCTATGCGATGGTTTGTACTCGACCATATATTTCACATGCAGTTGGGGTTGTCAGCAGGTATATGGAAAATCCAGGAAAAGAACACTGGTCAGCAGTGAAATGGGTGCTTCGGTATCTGAGAGGCACAAGTGATTATTGTATCACTTATAATAGAAGCAGTGAATATGTTTGTGGATATGTTGATTCCGATTTTGCAGGTGATTTGGATAAGAGAAGGTCAACTTCAGGGTATGTCTTTACTCTTGCAGGTGGAGCTATTAGCTAGATGTCAAAGCTACAAAACATTGTTGCTTTATCCACTACAAAATCATAATACATAGCTGCTTCGCATGCTTGCAAAGAAGAAGTTTGGTTGAAAGGTTTGTTTGGTGAGTTTGGTAGGTTGCAGGACAGCATTAAGTTATTTTGTGATAGTCAAAGTGCAATTCACTTGGCTAAAAATCCCTCCTATCATAGTAAATCAAAGCATATACCTATCAAGTACCATTTTGTAAGACAGGTTATCAATGAAAGGGGAGTGTCTCTTGAAAAGGTGCATACAAAGGAAAACTGTGCAGACATGTTCACGAAACCAGTTTTGTTAGAGAAGCTATGATGGTGTCTGGCTTCTCTTGGCTTGCAGAAAAGATAAAAATAATAATGAAACAGGGTATCAGGCTAATTGTTGTCAAGGTGGAGATTGTTGAGATTTTATGTCTTATTTTTAATTAAATCTGGAGGAAAATCTCATGTAGGTGACAACAATAGGATTTGTTGCTGAATTGACTCCATCAATTTCTGATGATGAGTTAATGCATCCTATATTTGTTGTGAGAGAATTTATGAGTTTGTTGCCATTTCCAGCTATAAAATGTAAGCCCGTAGAGGCAAGTGTGCATAATGAGGAATGTGCTGTGAGGAAGAGCTGAGCAGATGAGATACTCTGCTATTGTATTTCTGCTATTGATGAATGAGATTTCCGATGCCCTGTTAGGTGGACGTAGCCCAGATTGGTTGGGTGAACCACGTTAAAAATCTGTTGTCTTTATGTGTGTTTGAATGCTGTGTGTTCTGTATGTTTTTATTTGAGTTATTCCGCTGCTGAGCTCAACATAATTTATGTATCAAATCTTTCGGTGAAAATCACATTCGAGACCCGTTTCAAACCAGCCAGTGTGGTTCATCATCAGGACAAGATGAGAAATCTGATCTAGGACTCAGCTTAAATAGATAATGAAGCTCCAATTAGCCATTGTAGAATAACGACTAGTTTAACTATATATAAAAAATAAAAATAAAAATAACAGTCGTATAATTATTATTATTATTTAATTTAAGTTCTTATATTCAATATATATATATATATATATATATATATATATATATATATATATATATATATATATATATATATATATATATATATATATATATATATATATATATATATATATTAAAAATAAATAAATATATATTACTCGAATGTAATTCAATATATTATTTGAAACTAAATTAATTAATTAATTAACTTATTTCTTTAATTTTTTTTTTAAATTTTATTTAAATAGATAAATCAATTAATTAATTGATTAAATATAAATAAATAAAAAGAAATTAAAAATAAATAATAAAAATAATAATGATAAATAAATAAATAATAAGTAACTAAATAATAAAGAATAAATGAATAAATAGATAAATAACAATAATAAGGAATAAAAAACAAGAAAAGTAAAACGGGACGAGAGGAGAGGAAAAGACGAACCGAGGAAAAATAGAAGGGAAGAAACCCAGTAACTAACAATAAAGGGCAGAGATCCAACATTTGCTCACACTCCACCCATCATCTTTGTCAAGGTTGACTGACCTCTTTTCAATTTCAAGGGTCTCCCTAAACTTTCGGTGGTGGAAATGGTCCACCCTCGCAATAACCTCAGCATCTTCAATGCAAATGTGATGCTTTGTCTTTTCAGCATGCTCTGATAAGGTAGAGGAGCAAGACCTATTATGCTTTAGGTCAGCGGCAAGTTCATGAATTTTTTGACTGATGGATCGACCAGTTTCACCAATGTAAGGTGTTCCACAAGAGCACGGAATCAAGTAAACACTCTTACCCTCCTTCGGGCAAATAAGGTCCTTAACCGATCTAAGTGAACTCCAAATAGTGCGGAGGGGCTGGAAGGTTGAAGAAACACTATGCCTCCTTAGTATTCTAGCGATCTTATCAATGGTTCCTTGGATAAAAGGGAGGTGAACACTAGAAGACCTGTCACAATTATCAATTTTAACCCTAGGAATTTTTTTAGCTTTTTGGAAAGCTCTAAGACATTGAACCTTGCTATAACCATTTTTAAGGAAAACATTAATAAGATGAGATTTCTCACCTTCAAGGTGGTGCTCATTAGAAATTCTAAAGGCACGAGTGGCTAAGGTGTTGAGAACCCCTAACTTCTGAGCAGGGAAATGATGACAGCCCACATGTAAATACTGCTCAGTGTGCGTCTTCTTTCTAAAGAATTGATGAAAGAAAGAGCCTTCTTCATTCCTAGTAATAAGGACATCAAGAAAGGGAAGGCTACCATCCACTTCGAATTCCATGGTAAACTTAATGGAGTCAGACTGATCATTGAGATGACAAAAGAAAAGGTCCAATTTCTCTTTTCCATGAGGCCAGACCACACAGGTGTCATTCACAAACCGTTTCCAAAGCTTAGGTTGAAAAAGAGAGGAGGAGAGGGCTCTAGATTCAAAGTCTTCCATGAAAATATTAGCCACAACCGGGGATAGGGGGGAACCCCTGGGCACACCACAAGTTTGTTCAAAGAATTCACCCTCAAAACTGAAGAAGGTCGAGGTAAGAAAGATCTCAACTAGATGAGCAGTATCAGGATCTGTGACCCGAGAAATGACATCAATAGCCTCCCTAATAGGGATGCAAGTGTATAACGCGACAACATCAAAAATAACAAGCCTGTCATTAGGGCCCAATATGATGTCTTTCAATTCATTAATAAAAGAGGTTGAGTCTTTGACAAAGGAGTCGGTACGCCCCACAAGAGGCTTAAGCTTACTCGCTAAAAATTTAGCGAGCAGATAAGTCAGACCACCTATAGTGTTGAAAATAGGTCGAAGGGGGGGGGCATCCTTATGAATCTTAGGAAGACCATAAATTCTAGGGGTGAGGGGGTTACTTTCAATGAGTTTTTTACTAAGGGAGCCAACTGTGCTACTCGATTTTATAGCCAAAGCAACAGCTTTAGAGACTTTTTTAAGGGGATTCTTTTCCAACTTCTTGTAGCTACCACTATTAAGAAGATGATCCAACATCTTATTATGATAATCCTCTCTGTTTAAAATAATTGTAGCACCTCCCTTATCGGCCTTAAGAACAACAATGTCTTAACAGAGATGATGGGTGGAGTGTGAGCAGATGCTGAATCCCTGCCCTTCATTCTTAAGTATTGGGTTTCTTCCTTTCTGTTTTTCCTCGGTTCGTTTCCTCTCCTCTCGTCCCGTTTTACTTTTCTCTTTTTTGATTCTTTATTACTGTTATTTATCTATTTATTCATTTATTCTTTATTATTTAGTTACTTATTATTTATTTATTTATCATTCTTATTTTATTATTTATTTTTAATTTCATTTTTATTTATTTATATTTAATCAATTCATTAATTGATTTATCTATTTAAATTAAAAAAAATTAAATAAATAAATAAATAAATA
Organism: Pinus albicaulis; assembly: GCA_034641835.2. NCBI lineage: Eukaryota > Viridiplantae > Streptophyta > Pinopsida > Pinales > Pinaceae > Pinus > Pinus albicaulis. The sequence goes on along the minus strand of CM076578.1, from coordinate 156,586,247 downwards.
AATTAAATAGTAATAATCTATTGAATTACATTCGAGTAATATATATTTATTTATTTTTAATATATTTATTATATCATTATTATTTTTATTTATTTTTATATTTTTATTTATTTATTTATTTTGAACTTAAATTAAATAATAACAATAATAATTATACTGTTTATATATATATATATATATATATATATATATATATATATATATATATATATATATATTTTAGTCAAACTAGCTGTTATTCTACAACGGCTAATTGGAGCTTCATTATCTATTTAAGCTGAGTCCTAGATCATATTTCTCATCTTGTCCTGATGATGAACCACACTAGTTGGTTCGAACCACACTAGCTGGTTTGAAACGCGTCAACACAAATTTCTTGAATGTGATTTTCACCAAAAGATTTGATACATAATTTATGGATCACAAAAATCAAATTCCTAATAGTTTTAATTTTTTCTTTCATTTCTTAAATGATATCTAGTCCAACCATCTCTCTATTTTGTAATTTGTTGCAATTGAGAGGAATTCTAGAACGTCTGCTATACGTTAAAGGTTTCCATCTTTATTTAACTATGTTGTTGGTGTAGGCCAATTTTACTCCAGTTAGATACCTTCCCATCAGATCTATTGGTCCATAATGTACATTCAGAGCTTATCTTCTAATACCTTATTCACTCTTTAGTTGACAATTTTTCTTTGGGCGATATGATTTACTAAGGTTGAGTTTAATTCCCAAGGTCTTTTGAAATTCTATCCAAGGCCTCCTTGTAAACTCTAATCTAAGAGAAAAATTATTTCGTAGGAGTTCCTTGTAGTCTAATGATTGAATCATTTAAAAAAATACTTTAACCACTTTTGGTTCTTGGTAAGTTGTTTTTACCATAATATAATGTGCACAATTAATTAAAGTATCCACAAAGACAAGGATAAAATCATACTTCTTGAGGTCATTGGCAACTTTAGTATAAAATCCATTGATATTACTTCTTATTTTGTGTCAAGGATTGCATGTATTTATAGTATTCCTATTAGGTGTTGATGTTCATCTTTCATTTTTTGGCATTCCATTCATCTTGCTACATATTTTACAACACCTTTCTTCATTCCTATCTAAAAGAACAGTGGTTTCACAAATACATACATCCTTTTCACTTGAAATTTAGTTGTACATATAGTCTAATAAGCCTCTCTTAAGATTAAAATTATGAATCTCTTCATTGCATGGTAAATAAATTCTTAGTAAATTGTTCCCATATAAGGTATTACCCTTATACATAGGTACTTTCATTATATCACGTTCAGATGTAATCCTTACTTCTCTGTACCATTTATCATGTTGTTGTAAACCCAATATTCATTCTCTAATATTATTCTTCAATTACAAGATTGAAAATATATGAGACCTTCAACTTAAGGCATCAACCACCTTCTTCAAAGTTCCCTTAATATAGGATATGTAAAAATAAATTCACTTAGAAGTTTAGAGCATCACTATTTATTAGAATTTAACTAATCTTGTATAAAAATATAGTAAAGGCCATGGTGGTCAATCTTAGGTTGGAAAATTTGTCTTGCCAAATAGTGTCTCTAAAGTCTTAATACATGTACTATTGCAACATTCTCAATCATGAGTCACATACTTCTCTTCATGCCATCTAATATTTGTAAAGCATAATTAATCATTCTATCATTTGCATCAATGCTACACTTAATCCTTACATTGAAGCATTGACTCATGATAGAAAATCATGTTTCATATCATACCAATTTAAGGTTGAAGCTAATGTCAAACTTTGTTTGATCTCATTAAAGAATTACTTACACTAATTAATGATCTATTTTATCCAATGAAGTGAGCCATAGTATTTTTTAAAACAGATATACAATCTAGATATCTAGATTGATCAATGAGTGATGTGTGAAACTCCTTTTGGCATTGAACCTAACGTAAGCACTACCTCTTTAGAGATTGATTATATCAATTAAGAAATGGAATATAGAAGATCAAATTTTATATTAGTCATTGAAAACATTATTTCCTAAACCTTGGAAAATTTTACAACTATCTTTATATAGCCATTGATTTTTCCTATCCCTTAGAAAACATTGAATGATGATTATAATTTAGCATTGGTGATTTTGTACAATTATTTGGAATACTTAAACATTGAAATTAACCAGCTTAAGATAAGTGTGGTCAAAGAAAAATATGACTTTAAAGGTAAACACATGTTCTCTTGATGAATGGTGAATTTTTTCCTAACAAGTGTTCTCTTAACCAATTGAATAAGTGTTGGTTGGTTGCCTCACCTTGTGGCTAGAACACTACTTGAATGCATTGACATGTAAAGTGAAGCCTTGTTGCAATCTAAGTATTTTCCAAAAATATTGCATGGAGGGTTGATCCATCAAAAGGGAAATAATGGTGTAGTTAACTCATAATTTGGTATTGAATGTTGTCTTGATTAACAAGAAGACTATTGTCGCATTGTTTGATTGATCGATTCAATTATTTATGGATATATGAAGAATTTGGTTCAAGTGTTGTTGAAGAACTTGTGTTGTATGTTGACACAAGAAGTTCCTTCATATCATTCAATGATAGCATCAACCTAGAAAATATTATGTGGGTTTTACTTAGTTGACTAATGGTGAATGTTTGTTGAATTTACTTTACTTTGATTTTATTTAATTATTGAATACTTTCTATAGCATTCTTTATATTATTTCATGGCTATAGAAGTAAATATATGAACGATCCTCTCTTTTAGAATATTGTGGTGAAATTATGTCTCTATGGAGCATTGAAGATAACATTGATGTTACTATGCATTATTGCACAACTAATTAAAGAATACAAGAAATAATTCCAATACTATATATCATATTTTTATATTTGCTATTAGTATGTGCATTTTATTAATGTTATAGAGGAGAAGATGGAGGACCTATATCTTTAAAATATTTACTATTGATGGTATTATGACTAGGCTCACAACCACTCAACAAATTCAGAAAATAAACTTACATTGTCTATGTTCAATTTTGAAGAATTTTTGAAGAGGGATGTTTCTAATGAATATGGAAAACTAATTTTATATAAAAAGTCTATGAGAAGAAAGTTGTTTGTTTAGAATAATCTCATGATTAACTTCATAAAGAAGTTAATGCATTGTAAGGTATTGTTTCTCCATTGTAGATAGAGAATAAGAATAAGATATTGAATGATCAACTGAAGACAACCCAAACCTAATTGAAAGATGAGGCCACCTTTTTACAAACTATTGATTTGCAAAGATACCATGAAAAATCTAGAAAATACATTGAAAATATAAATTTGCTATATATATCATAAATAAATTTTTAAAATATGTGAATATAAATGCATATATAATTTTATGGGAAGGGATTTGTGTTTTTTACCATTTGAAAATGAAAAAAATAATATAAATTAATTTTATATTAAAATACTATAATAATGTAAAGAATATTCAATATAATGTCATTCATTATCAAATGAGTAAGAATATTATATAAACAAAACATAAAGATGATAATCATACTTGCATCTTATGTTAAATTATGAGCCATAACTATGTAAAGAATATTTAGTTTTCCAATAATTACAAGAAATTATAGTCTTAGTCTAACGAGTCTGTTTTTTTGCCGTGAAAACCATGGAAATTCTGGCAAAATTTTAATAAAATCAGGTATGAATTTTTGTAAATCCAAATTATAGCTATCAAACTTCAATATTTTAGATGCCCTTGAAGTTTTACATAGTGTTGAATCCATTTCAAACAGTACTACCAATTCCGCTACCTCTTAGACAACTCATAAATTATATATTAATATAAATTAATATTATATATTAATTTATATTAATATATAATTGTTTGTAATTATTGAAAAACTAAATATTCTTTACCACTATGGTTTATAATTGGTCATAACTAATGGAAGTATCAATATCATTATGTTTTGTTTATATTATATTCTTACTAATTTAACAATGAAAGACATTATATTAAATATTCTTTAGAATATCAAAATATCTATTTTTTTTTTTTTTTTGTAAATTAGGTAGTACCTTTTCTATTTTCCATTTATAAATGCAGGACAGGCTACATTAAAATATTTATACTTGGCCTCAACCTGCCCGTAGGAAACCAGGTCTGTTGGCCTTCTTAGTGCTTTGTACGCTTGCCAAAATTGATATTGTCTCCTTATCCTATATAACGCATTTACTAGTTGTCCTACTATTCCACCATGTTTAAACAGATAACAAAAAATAAGTTCAGGTATATAACGTAGCATGAGTTGCCATACTTCCAAAAAAAAAAAAAAAAACTAAATCCTATGAAAAATGTAAAAACTATCCATCAGAAGATGAAATTGGGGCTGGGTCCTTTGCATGCGATCCGGGCATGTCCACCTGATGCAGCTGTTGTAGCAGTTTCTCCATACGTTCCATCCTATCATCCATTCTCTGAATGCGATCAGTTACTTGATATTGAGTTATTTTGATGTGCTGCAAGTGGCTTTCAATCTTCTCCAGCAAATCTTTAAGAAAGGATTCTGTCTTTGGTTGCACTTTGAACTCTGGAGGATGTGCACTTTGGATAGCTTTAGCAAGGAGGCATTTCACCAAACAGCATGTATGAATGGTTTGGTTAAATAAACTGAGGCGACCTCGGGTGTTACCAGGGTCATGAATAAAATCTAAAATGTCAGCTTCAGCCTCAGTGTCTTCCATGTCTGTCTGCAATTCTCTTTCCCAGCCACGGATTTGCATGCGGGTTGGAGAGGAATTACCGAGAATGTAGTTCACTACAAGATTTTCCAGATGCTCCTGATTTGTTTTCCTTCCTCGTTTCTTTGGTTCCGGGTCCTGCTGCACCTGTTTCCCCTTAGCTGTTTCTGAGCGGAGGCCATGTTTCCCCATGATGCCTTGGTCCCTGATCAGGAGAACATACATACAGATAATAACCAGAAAAATAACAAGCGTACAGATAGTCCCTCTGTTTCCATTAAGGTCAGTTTCAAAGTGTGCTTGCCAGCAATTCATGGAACCATACCGCCATAAAATATTGCAGACGGAGCATGAACAGCAGAGAATTCCTCCAACCCAAACAATATAACGCAGAATTCCTGGAAAACATAAAGGCGTGCTACAGACCAGAGGGAGTAAAGCAGACTCAACGGGCGCAAACTGACAAGCCATACAAACCCTATAAAACCGAGGATGTAAAAACCCCGACCACCCTAAGAATGTATCATTTGCATGCCTGTAAAGAGGAAAGGACTGAACGAGATAAACCATAAAACGATGGTAGAACCAACCCTGAAACTCTTGAGGACATTTCGTCCAGGTAATGACAATTATGGACCCGGAGCAGAGCCCCCAGGAGCAGAGAAGGGGCAAACTTAAACACACAGTATACCGCTTCTGAGAATTGGAATTTATAGAACTGTTGCCGGAATTGGTATACAGTATACCGAGACAAAGACAATTAAACGAGGGGGGGTCCCGAAAACAAGGTCGGACAGGGATTTTTGGTGGAGAAAAGACTGTTAAAACGCTCAGAAAACAGCGAATCCAACCAAAACCCAGCCAGAATTTGCTATGAATTATAAGCTCCATGAAGATGAGGCTGAAGGTTAATACATACCAGACTACAGTTGCAGAATTGACGGGTTGGTCGCGCCTCCAGTTCACCTTCCAAGCTCTTGCATGCGCCAAGCTTTGCATGAGCGTTATGGAGGAAGGCGGGGGGAAGCTTACCTTAATCAAACCATGCGATCCGGACGCTGACAACTTTTCCTTACCGGTTCTCAACATCATAAACCTCGCACAAGTGATCTCCTCTACCATTGATGAGTCTTGGCGGTGGACCATCATGAGGATTAATTATCCAGGGGGTGGCGCGCCGTCGGCCGGCCACGAGCTGTCCTATTTGCCATCTGTTCACCCCGATCGAGGGGTTGGAGATCTTTGGTCACAATTAGTTGTAAAGATTGTAGCTCCACATCCCATATTGCCTGGTTCGGACAAGCGTCAATGGATCGCTATGGATTTTGACAGCCCCAGTTAGCCAGGAAGTCTGCTGCAGCATTGCCTTTTCTTTTGATGTGGCTGGGGATTAGATACTGAACCTGCCTCAGCAATTGACTTACTTCTTCAATGAGAGCTGCTGTCCTCCAGCTTTGGGTAATTTTCTCCCACGGAGTGCCTTGTTGTAGCTTCTGAATAACTCCAGTTACCATGGCTGAGTCTCCTTCAACAATAATTCTGTGATAGTTTTCCCTGATAGCTATAAGGATGCCCTGCTTTACCGCTATAAGCTCTGCTTCATTGTTTGTGGCGTGTCCCAAATCCACTGCATAGAATCGACAAACTGTTCCTTGGGAAGTACGAAAGATCCCTCCTGCTCCAGCTTGACCTGGGTTACCCTTTGATGCTCCATCGTAATTAAGTTTAATAAAACTTGATTGAGGAGGTGACCAGTGTTCCTCAATAGTAGATTGAGGGGCCTTATATTTCCATAATCCTTTGTAAAGCATCTGAGGTTTTAGATTAAGTTGTTGTAAAATATAGGCTTCTATTCCCACCGCTTGCCAATCCTCATCTGACCAGTTTTCTACAAGGATTGTTTCCCGGATGTTTTCTATAGTGCGATGCCAAATGTGCTACAGAGGTTGGGCTATATCTTGGAAGATACGCTGGTTCCTTTCTTTCCAGATGTTCCAGAGGATGAAGCCTAATGATAGAGTCCATGCTCTATTAATGACTTGACAGTGATATCGTCCTTTCCTCCAGTTGCTGATCGTGTCTACAATGCTATCATTATTTTTGTCCGTCTGTCGAAATAGAAGCTCCAAGTTTCTCCAGATCGGTTGTACCAACGGGCAATTATTGAGAAGATGTTCTGTAGTTTCATTATCTGCTTGGCAAAACGCACAATAAGATGGTCCAATCATACCTCTTTTCTGAAGGTTCTCCCAAGTAAGGATCCTTCTATGGCTTAAGAGCCACAGGAAGTATTCTACTTTAGGCCAGTGTTTTTGTGCCCAAATATTTTTCCACAACGGCTGAGCAATTTGGTGAAGTTGTTGAGATTGGATGTAGTACCCCTCTTTGATTGTAAACTGTCCTTTTGTTGTGTATCCCCACCTCAATATATCTGGACCTGCAACTTGTCTGAGTTTCCTTGTTTTCAGTTCTTTGGTGAAGTTATCCCATTGTTGTGTAGGTGGGGCTGCCTCCCACCCACTTTTATCTTTCCACTTCCTCCAGCCATCATTATTTGTTGGACACCAGTAATGCTGAACCAAGCAATGATTAGGCGTGTTTGTATATATGAAGATTTCACCTAAATCTAATCGACTGAACAGTTTCTCTCTCTGTTGCCATGAATCCTCCCAGAAACGAGCTGTACTTCCTTCTCTTATTTCCCAGAAGCTGTGCAATCTGATTAAATGCCTGTTTGTAGTAGCCAAATTCCATATTAAAGAGCCTTTTGGGACTATATCTATCTTCAATCTGCCGCAGACTGTGCGTGGCATAGCATATTTTGTTTGCCAGATGTTCTTCCAAAGATCTGACCCTCCCATTAGCCATCGCCACCATAACTTAGCTCCAAGTACATTATTCAAAATGAAAGGGTCTCTGAGGCTTAGCCCTCCCGCTGTCTTTAATTGAAGTAGTTTATCCCACGATACCAGAGCCCATTTCCTTTTGTCTTTAGCTCCCTGCCACAGAAATCTGTTAAACATGGACACTAATGAGGAGCATATGCCCTTCGGACACGCTCTGCCTGAAAGTTGGTAGACTGGTAACGCTTGGAGGACTGACTTCAGCATAATTAGACGCCCAGGTGCATTCAGGTAATTGTTCATATTTTAAATAATAATATAGAGTTTACTTTTTTAAATTATACAAATTATATCTATAGTTTAAATATTAAATTAAGTAAAAATATATTTAAATTTTATAAGAGAATAATGAATGTTATATTTAATTTTAAAATTACAAATTATAATAAATTTAAATTTATATCAAATGTGAAATTATTATATTATATTTCAATTTATAAATTAATATATTATATTTAAATTTATAAATAACACAAATTGAAATTATTATATTATATTTCAATTTATAAATGAAACAAAATGAAATTTTGTATTATTAGAAAGCAATTAAGAAACTATTTAAACATTATTATATTATAATTTTAATCTATTTTAATATTAAAAAACTTTTTGCTTATTAAAAATATTTAAAATTTAGATAATATTAAAAATATTAATAAATTTATTTAAAAAAATTATTTCACTTATTAATAATATTTAAAATTTTGATAACAATATAACTGTAAAACCATTAATTCAAACTTTCTGCTAGTAAAACCATTAATTCAAACTTCCTCATTATATATAAACCGAATTAATGTATAAAAAATAAAATTCAAACTTATAATTATAAAATTCTTTCATTAAAATATAAAAATAAAAATAAAATAAATAATATTAAAAATATTAATAAATTTATTTTAAAAAATTATTTCACTTAATATTTAAAATTAACAATATAACTGTAAAACCATTAATTCAAACTTTCTGCTAGTAAAACCATTAATTCAAACTTCCTCATTATATATAAACCGAATTAATGTATAAAAATTAAAATTCAAACTTATAATTATAAAATTCTTTCATTAAAATATAAAAATAAAAATAAAATAAAAACATAGATGCTGACAATTTTGATAATTAATTAAAAAATAAAAGCATTAACACTAACAAATTTGATAACGTAAAACAATTTATTCAAATTTCCTTTCTATATAAAAGCTAGATTAAAGGCTCAAATACCAATTTCATTAATTAAAAAATCCATCCTAAGTGTCTGTTGCATTGATTAAAAAAATAATATTTCATTAATTAAAAAACTATCCTAATTGTTAATTTCATTAATTTGAAAAAAAAACATTCATCTAAAAAAACCACCCTATTAGTTAATTCCATTAGTTAAAAAATAAAACATCAATGGTGACAAAGTTGATAGTCGGCTGAAGCACAATTCAATCATATTTCAGTAATTAAATGTTAAATAATGTATTAATACTTCAATAATAAGTTTGTAGTTTTTTAATATATCAAACATGAGTATCCTCTCCAGAAAACATCTGAACAACTAAGTGAAGAAGAGTACGAGAAAAGAACGAAGCAATGGAAGTTCGTAACACTCAGACAATAGTTCATTCAAGCGGTCCAGGAAACAATTGCAGACCGATTCATGCAAGCAGCCGAGAGAACAATTGCAGACCAGAAAGTAATTACGGACTGGTGTGTCAAGGCATTTGTAATAAATTCGATACGTGTTATGTAAGCGTAGCACTCCAGTGCATCTTGGCCATGGAAACAACGAGAAAAGCTTTCATGAGGTTCCTAACCCCAGGCTCTCCACAGTACTGCATACCAAAAGAGTCCATGACAGCCCTAATTTACTCATTATTCCTGGAAAGACAACAGACACACAAGAAGCTCACTCTGCAAAACCCTAACCCTAATGCATCTGATGGCAACATAGCAGCTGTCATTGTCAAGTGGTTGGTGCAAAGATTTCCAGATTTGTTTTCCCCATTAGGGTATGGAGGGGATGCTGCCTGCACTTTGCATTATATTCTGGAGATAATAATACAGGAAGGCTATGTAACTGGAATAGAGGAAGACCTCTGTGGCACGTACAAAAGTCAAGTAACTTGCAGAAACTGCGGTGCTCACTGTGAACAAGTTGATAGCGACATAGTGGTGACCTTCTGGGTGGACAAGTGTAGGGAATTTGACCTTCTAGGGTACCTTACAGAGGGAAAATTTGAAGATAAGGACATGGCTGACAGTAGTATCAGATTTTTGACTGTGCATCATCTGTTCAACTTTATAGAAAGAGTGGGCACTTTTAAAGCCCAGATATTACATGACAGTGCAGCCAGGAGATTTCGGCAAGATTCATGTGACAAGGTTTATGATGTAAGGTATAGAACTACTATTTGCAAATTTCCACATACTCTCATACTGGATCTTCCTGATGTTGAGCGGTGGGAGAGGATGATGTTGCACCTTGAATTTCTGGATCTCAGTCAGCAGATGGAACCACAATGCAGTAGTGGTGGGGCTGCTGGGAATTGTAAATACAAGCTAGTAGTGGTTGAAGCTGTAGTTGATAATGGAGAGCATTCTATCACGTATGTAAGAGCTTCAAAGTATGTGAACCAAAATGTTATGGAGAACATGTGGTATGAAATTAATGACCTTCAGATTAAGTTAGTACCCTTTACAGAGCTTTTTAAACCAACAGAACTCTCTCTTACATTAATCTATGAACAGATGAACGCGTGAACTACTTTTGAGTTGCCAAAATCATGTTTATCATTGAAATGGATATCCATTTGCTTTGAAATGGAAAATTTTGCAGTTATTTTTGTAATCTGAATCCTTTTTTTTTAAATGGCAATTTTTTTTTGCAGTATTTATTGCTAGTCGGATTTCGTGAAGTGGCTTAGCATATTTTACATAGGGAAAAAATCATATATTTGCTAAGATAAACAAAAAGTTTAATTCTTCCACCAACAATAAACCTTTATTCATGAGAACTACGTTCTTTGAAATACTATAGACTTATTTAATAAATATTCTAACAGATGTGATGGAATAAACTTTTTTTTTAAGACAGGGAGTAGCAATTTCCCTTGGTATATGTGGCAGCTAGTAAGTAATATCAGAAACTTATGACTTTGGGTAAGAAAATACTTTCAACATTAAGGGCGTCTATCTTTCTAGCTTAATTATAACAGATTGTGATGGAATAAGAACTACGTTCTTTGAAAGACTATCGACTTATTTAATAAATATTCTAAGAGATGTGAAAGAACATAAGATCAATAAATGACTTATAGGGAAACCTAGGAGGAGACCCTTGCAAAAACGATTCCAGCCTGAGTTCTATCCAACAAAAAAATGCACTTAGATTGTTGAAGAGCAATGACCAACGTCAGTTCCCTGCAAAACTGATTTGTAGCCTGTGTTCTATCCAACAAAACTGGTATAGAAAATGTGCGTAGGTTGTCAAAGCTCAACCTGAGCAATGCTCGTAGGTTGATAAATGGCAACCCTAACACTTTGATGGACGTAGGTTGTCTATGTGGATGTCAAAGGGTTGCGAAGATTTTGCACCTGAGGTATGGAAGAAAGAAATTTCTCCACAGATTTCAAAAATAGTTTAGCAGTTCTAATTGTTACATAAATGATTATAAGTTTTTTTTTCCAGTTAGATAAAAAAGTTACTTCCTAGTATTAATAAAAAAAAAGTAATTTTTCCAGTTTCTCATTCATCAGCGGTTAAAACTTCTTACAATTTTGAATGTTGTCTAGCCCTATATGACTGATTTAATAGCCTTTACCGTAAAATCCTTACTTATCTTCACCTAATCCAAATTATCTCACTACTTCAACCAAAACAAAGAACAAACCATTAAAAAAAAACAATAAACATTCCACTTTCATGGCCAATAGTCTGTGGATATTGGAGGGACCCAGATTCCTCTTTTTTACCTCTATGAATAGTTAATGCTCTATTTGTTGACAATAGACATTCCACTTTCATGGCCAATAGTCTGTGGATACCCAGATTCCTCTTTTTTACCTCTATGCATAGTTAATGTTCCATGTGTTGGTCTGGAAGCCTTACTCCAAAACAGAAAAGAAAAATTGACTTGTAGGTATCTTTGAGAACAAGTCAATTATCCATTTTTGTTGTCTGTACATATGTGTTAATTGAACAACAGTAAATGTACTCACCAGAACCAGAATCTTGTGCATCCAGTTTTTGAGAATTGAAAGACTGAAGTTTGTGTCCCAACTAACTTTCTGAACAACATTCATTATTAATTAACTTACCGAACCATACCTCTTTCCCTAATGGTTGTAAATGTATTCTTCTCATGAGTATTCAGGTTGTAAATGTATTCTTCTAATTAAATTACTTTAAAAGATTGAAAAGATTACAACCAAGTTCAGTTTCAATTTCTGGCTCACTAATTGAGTGCGCTTGTTTTTAAAGATTGAAAACGTTGCTAACAAGTCCAGTTTCAATCTCTGCGTTACCGATTGAGACAAAACTTATTAGTTGTCCCCCATAGTATACTCTTCTTCTCTAAATCCCTACCTACAAGGCTTGTATTCCTATTACATAGTATATTCTTCTAACTTTTATACGAAGGTGTATACACAATAGTAATAGTAATAGTAAAAGTGTCGTATGAAGGTGTATACAAACTGTAAGAGTAAAAAATGCTTTATTTTATCACTAATGGATTGTTTAGATATTCAATGAAGTATGAAGTCTCAACCAGAAACGAAACCTTTAAATAAATTTAGCACAATGACTAAAATTTCAATCATTTCATTATGAAAATTTTCCATATTATTACAACCATTGGGAAACATAAGGTGCCTTGCATCTTTCTTTTTTAAATTTTATTGTGATATTTGTACTAATTTTCCATTTTATTGTGATATTTGTACTAATTTTCCATATTAGTACAATCATTGGGAAACATAAAGTAATATATATTTTTTAATGCAATATATTATACTTATTTTTCATTTCACCATATTTCTTTTATTTATAATATATTTCTAGTTTGAGAGATTTTAGGAGTGCATTATATTAGATATCATTTTTTGGGATTCAACTACTTTAAGTAAGTCATTCATGTATGACCATTTCCATAAGAGTTAGTCAATTATGCAAGTTATTCATGTATGACCATTTCCATGAGAATTAGTAGTAATTTATTAATTTCTCATGATTTTTGAAGATTTCTGAATATTCCACTAAGAGTGTCATTCATATATGACCATTTCTATGAGAGGTAGTAGTAAGTGTCTAATTTCTCGTTATTTTTGAATAGTCCATTTAGCACTCATTGCATTAGGTGATGCTCACAAGGGTGAAGAAGTGGGATTCAAACTAGTGAAATGAATCACATAGCCTCAATCATCAAGATTGCAACCTGTAACTAGTGACCTCCTACGTGATTCATTTCAGTAGTTTCAATCCCACTTCTTCACCCCTGTGAGCATCACCTAATGTAGTAATAAGTGTCTAATTTCTCATTATTTTTGAATAGTCCATTTAGCACTCATTGCATTAGGTGATGCTCACAAGGGTGAAGAAGTGGGATTCAAACTAGTGAAATGAATCACATAGCCTCAATCATCAGGATTGCAACCTGTAACTAGTGACCTCCTACGTGATTCATTTCAGTAGTTTCAATCCCACTTATTCACCCCTGTGAGCATCACCTAATGTAATGCGTGCTAAAGTGGACTATTCAAAAATAATGAGAAATTAGTCAATTAAGACTCATGAAAATGGTGAATGACTTTCTAAGTGGACTATTCAAAATTCATGAGAAATTAGTGACTTACTACTACCTCCCATGAAAATGGTCATACATGAATGAATTACTTAAAAGGAGTTGAATCCCAAAAAATGATATCTAATATTTCCAATTATTTTTAATTAGCTTAAATACATATTATTCACCAATTCCCAAATAGTTTTTTTAATTTTACTCTTTAATGTTTCTTCTTATTTTTTCTAACTTTGTTGGTGTGTGCATCCATGGTAATTCACTTCTAAATAAATAAAATTACTGAGAAAGTTTTATTTTTAGTATTTATGAGTGATTAGCAAATAAAAATCTAATTTTGTGAGTAACCATTTACATAATTCCCCTACTGAAAAATGGAAAAAAATGGAAAAAAAAATTAATTTTGTGTGACCATTTTGTATAGTTATGTGTTATGTTATGCTATTGTGTCCAATAATATTAAAAGTGACATTGTTGCAAGTCTCTAGTTGACACGAAAAAGAATTTCGAGATCATATACAAGAATAGACAGAAATTATTAACTAGAATTAAACTGGATGCAATTTATTTTTTAATGTTTTACCAATGTATCATGACAATAACCATTAAATACTATATCTTCTGTTGTAAAAAAAATCATGATTATGTAAATATCTCTATAATACAAATATTATTATTAAACAAAAATGTTCACACTTTCTTTCTACTAAAACATAAAACACTTCCTAATAACAAAAACACAAAACACAAATATTACTAATAAACACAAATATTTCCACATAAAAAAAAAACACTAATATTATTATTAAACCAAAAAAACTCAACCCAATAAAAGCTATCAGCAGGTTGGGGGAGAGATTCGATGAGAGGGATATTATAGCGCGGTTACAACAATTTATCAATACTCATATTGTTGGAATATATAATTCCTACTTGTTTTTTGTTTGTGATTCCCTCTATGTATAGAGTCTGGTCCTATCTTATAGGTTAGTTCCTAGTTTAGTGTGAGGTTGAGATATTCTATCAACTACATTCTTGTGCGTCCAAGATAGATTTCCTATCTTGAGACTATCTCATGTATAAATGTGTGTAATCAGATTGATTAATCAATATAGTTTGCAGACTGATATTTTATCATGGTATCAGAGCCCGTAAGGGCCTTTAGCCCTTCTTAGGCATAGGAATATAAATCACTGTATTTGTATTGTTTTAGTTTTGTTTGTCCATTCATCACAGTTCGAACATTTCTCTGTGGAGCGATCCCGGAGGATCCATAGCAACATTGAGCGTAGGATTCGTTGTTTACAGAGAACCTATATGTTTTTCGTAGATCGTGGGTCTGTGTAAAGATGAAGAGTGATGTAGCTGTTACAAGCCGATAAGGTCATGCTCAAGCGAGACTATTCAGCACAATTCTAGAGCGCTTCTACATGCTCAGGATTGCTAGCAGACACCTGGTGGCAGAGAAAATGTTATTTCTTGAGTTAACTACCAGAACTGTGTGACTATTCTTGCGCAGTTCTCACGTTGATCCTGGATTGTTTGAGCAGCGCTCTCGCGTTGCGCCTACTGCGTAAGGTTGTTTGAGGCTTGGCGATGGAAGTAGCAGCAGAGTGGAGGAGATTCGAGATCACAGTCGGTGTCAGGGTGCCTCGGATCAAGAGGTTGGAAGGAAATGCCGAATCTATTGAGTGAGATGACATTTTATTTTTTGTAATCTGCTTCTGTAATAGCCAGTGTGTCGATAAATGAATATCCAATTCAAAATCGGATCATTTTGGGCGCACCGTCTGGGAGCTATGGTGGTGAGTACCATTCGGCCTTGCTCTACAGGAAGACAATTCAAAGAAGGGAAAATTACATCAGAATTCTTTATGTATTTAATTATGGATCTATGTGCTGAAGCATGGGTTTGACATCTGAAGCACAGAGGCTATGTTTTGGTGAGAGGATGCTCGTGGTGGGTTTATTATCCTCATATTTGAGTCTCCTCGATCTGTGCATTGAGGCTGAGATATAATTTATATTATTTAAAGCTTGTGTGGAAGTAGTGTTCCTGTGGAGGTGAACACCTTCGCTGAACTGAATGTGGCGGACAGTGTGAGTCGAGAATTAGTCTTAAGCTATTGAGTTCTTTTTCCAGTGTCAGTCATTGCTTCAGGCTGGTTCTGTGGTCAAATTTGATGCAACAGATGGATTGATCCTGCCTTGAATTAAAGGAAAATTCATTACCAAATTCATTGCTACCATCATTTTGTGAACACTCGTGGATTTGTATGTGTCATTAAATCGTTTCTTCCTAGGTGAAATTCGTAGATCCAATCCTACTTGTTGCAAATCCGAATGTGAAGCAGTTGATCGAGATTGCTGGGGTTGTGCTTGAGAGATTTTGTTCATTTGAAAGTTGGAGGAAGCAGTTGGCAGAGGGAGATCGTTGTGTTGAAATCACACCTATGATATGATGCACTGGATTTTTTTCACTACAAGACAACTCGAGAGCCTCTGCACCACTTACCTTCTCCAATCTCGCTGTACGGGGCCGCTACTACATTTGTGATCTGCCTCGTTACAAGGTCCAAAAATTTATTTTAGACTAGTGTAATGAAAATGCTTCCCCAGCTGTAGCAAACAGGTGCAAGTCTGAACTGATGAAACAATTTCTGATCAACATGGAGTTTATTAAATCTAATGATAAGGCCAAAATGAATAACTCTTGTTCGGCAATGTTCTGGCTAGTGGGCGTGATTCAACGTTGTGACAGGAGCCTTTTTTTGAAAAGGTACTCAAAATGTTTTGCGAAGATGCTGACCTTCATAATGTATTGACAGTGAATGTGGCCACATGCAGTTTGGGGACTGTAAAATATATACAGAGCTTCAGGTTGGAGCTTAGGCGGATTGATTTGCTCCTTGATTTGAGGTTTGAACATCCTCAAACTGAAGGATACTGGGGCAATGTTAATCCCATTGGAGTCCGCATTTGCTCACGATTTGCGCAAGGAGCCCTTAACAGTCTATGGAGATGGGAAACAGACGCGAAATTTCCAGTTCGAGAGCGAGCATGATTTAACTGCTACGGTGCAGGATTTCATGGAGAATGGAAGCTTTGGGCAAGATGGCACTTTCAGCAAAGAGGTCGACAAATTGTTGGGTCTTTTGCAGGAGTCAGAAGAGGTGCGGAAGCACGCGGAGTTTTTGGTAGGCTTTCAGCTTCCTGTGTTTGGATCGGCCTGGCTAAAGTGAATTTGTGGACGGTGAAGAATTGGACCATGGAGTCCTGGATTATTGTTTTTGAGAAGGGAAAGTTGCTTCTCTTCGTGTGGCTGTGAGTGCCTATGTTCAGATCATTAGTGTTGGAATGCACTGCATTGAGTCCTGTTGAAAAGTCATCAATCCGGTTCTTCGTTAGTAAACCCATTAGAGGTATCGTTGGAGAAAAATGGTTGCTGGTATGTTTGGGAAATAATCATCTTTGGGAAAAGATAGAGAAATTAATTTGAAGAGTCTTTTGTTTTTTTATTTAGCTTCTTGGAATCATGTTTAAAGTTATTGAGCCTTATTGAGCTTAGCTAACTCAATGTAGGTAAAGTTATTTTGTTAGAATTCGCGACTCTAACAAATGACAGGTTAAGCATGGAGTTCCAAGAATTTATTTGACAAAGACAAAGATGCCCAAGATGTAAGCAACGAAATAGGAGGTAATGAAGCAGCAACAACTATTATAATGGACAACAAAGTAAATGTTTGTTTGAGTTAGTGTGGGTTTGTGGGATAGACTCCCTAGCATGTTATAAGCAAGTCTAGGAAAATTGTTGTAGTGGTCATGTTATGTACCTGGAAACTCCAAAAGTTGGAGTATGGAATGTATGCCTTGTTAAGGCATGTGTAAAGTTCGTGGTAATCTCAAAACCACCTTGTAAGTACAGGTTTATGGTTAGGTGAAAACCATCTTATGTCACTGTAAAGTGATGGTTTGTGGTGAACCAAAAACCACATACAGGAGCCTTCATGGATACAGGAGCCTTCGTGGCTACAGGTGCCCCGGGTGCACACAGGAGCTGAAATGCTCACAGGAGCTTAAATGCTCACAGGAGTAGGTGGACTGTAGTAAACACCTCACTCACATGTCTCAGATATTGTTTTTTCTGAGCACAGGAGGGTCGACACGTTTTTTCTATCTTACAGTCGCATCGAAAGGCGCAATCAGCGCGACTGTTAGGGATTGTTATTTGGGCATGTATATTTGACTTAGAAAGGTGCTGATATCTCTTTTTCGCAGTTCTGCACATGGGATTCACCCATTTGTGGTGGATCTGAGTCATAGACAGTATTGCCGGTTCTGCACATGGGATTTGCCCGTTTGTGGTGAATTTGAGTCACAGACACATTTTTTGATACAGGTACATATATGCAGTGATAACGATTGACAGAATCATGTATGCAAAGGACATCCTATGAGACTAGCGGTTGCAGCGATTGGTACCCATGCATTCCGGTGGATGGTTGCTCCTTTATGTTTGACCACAACTAGACTTTGTGAATTGATATCACGACAAGTAGTCATTTAGGGGGAGTTGGAATATGTAATTCCTACTTTTCTGTGGTTGTAATTCTCTATTTAAGGAGTCTGTTCCTAGATCATAGAAGGTAGCAAGAAATATATATTTCTAGGTTTGTTTATATTTGTAGAATAGACTCGTGAATATGGTAGAGTACGAGTCACAGTTTATAATTAGAAGCAAATATACATGTCATTTATTGTTTGTACATGCTGTAAGACCCATAGAGGCATGCATACCCCTTTGTTATATGTTCCCTCTGTCAGAGAGTTTTTTAACACCCTGGAAGAGTGTGTCATGCGAGATGGATACACTTGGGTGGGCCGTATTGGTTTTAGACTCCATGAGGAGAAATTTCTTATCTAGGGGGATTTAATCGAGAGGTTGGATGAACCATGTATGTGAAGAACTTCCTAGTACACTGACAGTTGCAACGGTTGGGAACCCATGCATTTCGGTAGATGGTTGTTTCTTTATATGGACATCGACAATAGCATGAACAAGATACAAAGTGTAATTACCAAACAAGACAAGATGTAGATTTTGTAGATGGATATTGAGACAAGTAGTCATTAAAGGGGAGTGTTGGAATATATAATTCCTACTTGTCTTCTATTTGTGATTCTCTCTATGTATAGAGTCTATTCCTATCTTATAGGTTAGTTCCTAGTTTAGTGTGAGGTCGAGATATTCTCTCAACTACATTATTGTGCGTCCAAGATAGATTTCCTATCTTGAGACTATCTCATGTATAAATGTGTGTAATCAGATTGATTAATAAATATAGTTTGCAGACTGATATTTTATCACATATCACGCCCAAACTCATAAACTCACCTAGATTTGCGTTTATTTCTTAGTACGTTTGGCTCTGTTACCATTTCAGAGTGTACGCAGCCTTCAAATTTGTGGTATGGAAATGAACATAACTAGATCTAATTTTATGTAATTTTAGTTCTTCTTTTACTTTATTTTATATTTTGAGTTAAAGGGCACGTAGCTCGGAGGGATAAAAAACTAAGGAGACTAAGTTTCAGGGGTTGTTAAGAGAGTATTACTGCATCAATTCTCTCAAGAAGCCGAATCAGAATCATTGTGCTCTGCGATCGAGTCATGAGTGGTTAGCTCCTCTACTGCAGAAGATAAGAGAAGCCACAGGGACAATTGACACCATAGTTATCGAATTTGATTCGATACAAATTTCAGGTGTAACTACTATATGAACGCACTTTTAAGTTATTTTTTTTAATGTAATATAATCTTTTGTCTTAAAATTTATTTTTTATTTTAGTCATTTTAAATTAAAATTTAATATCAATTGAATTGTATTAAATATACAATTTAACGACAAAAAAAAATATTTTAAGACAAAACTTTATATTTAAGACAAAAATGATTTAAGACAAAGATATTTTAAGGAAAAACTTTATATTTAAGGTAAAAATAGTTTGAGACAAAAATATTTTAAGACAAAAATTTATATTTAAGACAATGGCCACTAAGGCAATGGAAATTAAGACGAAATTCATTTAAGAAAATTAACAATTAAGACAAAACCATATCAATTGAAGACAATATTATCTAAAATGACTTGCAAAATTGACTCTGATAGTGTAACCTAAGTCTACCAGTGTACAGGCTACTACTATCTCACAACCGATATTGATGTTGCTATTTCACTTATCATTCACATTATCTTATATAAAGACAACAATTTGTTCGGCTCTTCGTTTTCCTCGCAAGATTTCTCAGACATCAATCCCTCTTATGTCCCTTTGCTCTATTTATATGATTAAAGACAACTTGTATGTCGTTGCATATGACACTACTACACGAAGGGGGATTTTAAGACAAAAGAAATATTTTGTCTTAAAATTTTTGATATGAGGCGCTAGTAAAAAAGGGAAAAGTAAAATATTAGGGGTTTGTCTTTATGTTGTTGATTGGTTCTTCAAGAAGTAGAGCAATGGAGGCCGAAAAAAACTAATGGGATTTCGGGCAATGGAGCCTGACAACAAAGGTGCTTGGTGAGAGGAGTGACGGAGGCACTTTCGTTGAACATGGATAGGCAGTAGCATAGTTGGAGTACTTTTCAAGGTTTCCATCGATAATGTTTCAATTTGTGTTTTTTGACTATTTCATTTATTTTGAATGCTACTTCTATCAGTTGGTTGCAGCTATCAGTACATTGTGGCCTAGAATAATTTGGAGAAGGACCCCCTCGCATCATAGGGTTACCATAAACAGGGATATTTCCCTCAATTGAAGTGTTAGATGAAGATGAAACCCCTTGGTAAGGGTTCCAAGTGTTGGAAAATGGAGAGAAACCTGCGAAGCACCTACGGAAGGGAAAGGAGTATTCCCTTGCTGACTAGATAAAAAATGATTCCTGGTTCCCAACCCTTTAAAGGCAGGGTTCCAACCTTGAAAAGTGTTAGAGCTTTGACGTCCAAGGAAAGGATTTAAACCTTGACATTAAGAGGTAAAAGGCAAAGATCCTAAGGAAGGGTTCAAATGAGTAATGTGACCACTTCCGAAGGGGAAACCCTGAAAAGTAGTTGAACCACTAGCCATGGAAGGCATAGGTGTGGAGACAACAAATGCAACAGTGAAGGGAATAGAAGGAATTTCACTAGATTCTAGAATGGGAAGGAAATGCTTGGGTGCCCCCACTTTTAGATGGAATAGAGGTAGAACCAAACATAGAAGCACTGTAAATGATTGTCAAGATAGTAATAGTACCCTTGCCCTCAACTGAAAGAGGAGTATGTATATTTGCAGTGCTCATAGCCGAATCTATGTTCCCAGCCATGGCCATTGAAAGAAAGGGATAAGGATAGGGATAACTAGTCTCTGAGACGCAGGCCCAACATACAAAAGAACGTCCATACAAATAGTAGGAAGTGGAGAGGAAGGAGTTTCTGGAGATTCATGGACGTCTTTTACTTCAACTTCGTTTGTTGGAAACATGACTCTAGAGATGAGTGGAGTACTCCTCGCTATATTACCACTAGTACTAGGACCA
Source organism: Pinus albicaulis (assembly GCA_034641835.2). Classification (NCBI taxonomy): domain Eukaryota; kingdom Viridiplantae; phylum Streptophyta; class Pinopsida; order Pinales; family Pinaceae; genus Pinus; species Pinus albicaulis. The sequence continues at coordinate 156,565,222 of CM076578.1, read as the reverse complement.
CTCATAGAAACAACAACCCCAGTTAGAGGATCACTCTCTGATGTGTTCGCAACTACTGGATGAAAATCACCAGCAGAATTACTCCTATGCCTTCTTGAAGAATGCTCGACACTCGCAGGAGAAAGGCCACAAAGCCCCCTCTATCAACAAGGCAATCGATCAGTCACTTTTAATAATTATGAGATAAATTAGACTCAAAAAATTATGAAGCTATGGAAATCTAGGAGTAAAGAGAACACTCTATCAAAAGTCCCTAAGATACAAAAATTAATAAGCCTTAAGGTATATCCGCTCTGGGCGATTAGGACCGGACACCAAAATACAAGAAAGCAAGTAAAAGGACCTCCCAAAAATAGTCTGTTGTAATAATGCCCTGGGCCTACTAGCGAAGGTAACATAAATAGTTACGCTGACCTCCTAATAAAAGCCTTTTTTGGTGAAAATATTTGAGCTTCACAAGGGCACCCTCCAGAAGTACTAATGATAGTGATACAATGTCTGCCCCAGGTACTAAGGGTATTCCCCCCCCGCAGTCACCCATGTGATACCTAGGAAAGGCAGCTAAGGGCATCGGTTTGTATTGACAGTCGGGAGGAATGGTATTTGGTCAAGATTCAGCAAATAGGAGAGGGGGTATCTCTCTTCTCTGCCTTCACTATCCCTCGTGCTTGATTCTCTGGGGGAGAGATTTCCCGATCCACTTAATGAATTTTGATTTCACTCATTGTTGGAATACGGTCCCCTAAAAGCTGCGAATTTTGTACAAGTTTGTATATTTTTGGTCTTAATTAGTCTATCACAGGGGTTTTGGGGTGGGTCAAAGCCCCGAAAACATTGTAATGGGTCAAGGGTAGACCAAGAGTCCGCAAACCATGGTTTGCGGAAAATTGGAAGCGTAGGCTAAGTCAATATAAATAGATGAACATTTTGAGTCTTAAGATAGGAAAGAATTAAGTCTGATGCTAAGTATGAATTGTTATATCTATTGTGGGTCGTTAGGGTAAGGACTCCTGCTGGTTTTGTGCGCGGAGATCCTCAGTCCTGTTGTATGTGGACCCTATTGGTTGTGTGCGTAGGATATGTCAGATTGTGTTGGGTTTTGGACGCTAGTATATGCGGATATGGTTGAAGTATTTCTGTGTTATCTGATCTAAAGTATTTCTATTTATGCGAACTATTGGATCTGTTACGAATACTGTTGGTTATTTGTTTATGCTGTGAACCTGTCTATGTTATGGTATAACTGTAATTTGTTGATGATGCGTTATGATAATCTGTGCTGATAATTACTGATACACACATGGATGCAGAGTTATTAACTAGATCTGTGCATGATAATAGTTTTGTATATTGATATTATACTGTTAACTACCCTGCGAATAGATCTGACTAATGCGAACTTGATATGTTGCAAACGTGGATCTGCTTGACTTACCTACTCTCTCTCAGGGTGCGGAAACTTGGTTCCAACACCCTCCCTTATTGTTTCAGGTGAGACTTTGGCTTGCGCAAGCAGGTCACTGCCGAAAGGGCCAGTAGTATAGGGGTTTGTTGGCAAACCTTAACCTCCAAACCTGGGTCAGGACCCCTCGAGCCAAAAAATGGTTCCGTTGTCGGGACCAAGAGAATTTTGAGAGAGGGGTTAGGTAATGCCAAGAGAACATTGGAGGCTTGAGAAGTAAGAAATTGAAGAGTGGTTTGAAAATTAGGTTCAGGAATTTGTGATAAAAGAGAATCGCAGCACAAGACTGACAACAGAGAAGTGGAAGAATAAGTACATTTTCACAGAGATCTACAAAATTTTCTTTATTACATTTGCGAGCGAACTTTAGGAGTGGCTCGCAAGGCTCATAGATTTCTCTAAGTGTTGGAAGGACGAACGGTTCACACAATGGACTCCAGAGTTGATCCAACAGTTAGAGAAGATTGATAACACCATCACTCGTACGGTAGATCACTGGGTGGACAGTGTGCTAGGAGGATTTGTGATAGAATTTTCAATCGATCAATTCATGTCCTATTCAGAGGTAGATGAGAGGTTCTTCAAGGGTTTCCGAGGTAAGTTTCTGAAAACCTTACCTTTACCGATTAAGATATTATTGTGCAAAAAGAACATTCTGTGTAGTCATATAGAGTGAATGAGATCCGATCAGAGCGAGGGTACAACACGTAGTGAAAAATACTATAGAACTAATCAAGGAGATAGATTTGTCTACATCCTAGTAAGGAATTCAGCTGCGCATAGCCCTCCAACTACACCACCTTCAAATCATCATAGGGGTAAGAACTCACCTGTACCACCATCACCAGAAGACGAGATGGCCTTGCACATGAAGCTACCTACCTTTATGGGCGTAGGGGATGAAGATATGGATCGGTTCTGGTTTATCTCCAAGTCGGTATAGACTATGCAAAATGTGGCCACCGATGTTGTGAAAAGGGTGGATCTGTCCCTTTCCTTTTAAGGAAGAGCCATGGATTGGTATATGGGATACATAGCTCAACATGCAAATGCGACCATTCAAGAGGTTAAGAATGCCCTAAAACAACAGTTCAAGAAGCCTAAATCCTACTCTCAGATAGTGAATGATCTAAAATATTTCAAGCAAGGACCCTCTGAGTCTATGTGGGAAGCTGACCAATGGCTAAAAAAGGTAATCAGAGAAGGGGAATTTCTGTATGATGACAAACAACATAAGGAATGGTTCATTTCTATGTTACTACCTCACTTGCGCGTACCTATGGGTCAGAAAGTCATTGAATCACAGGAAAAAGCGTTAGAAATTGCTATGAAGTTGGAAGCTGCGCCGAGAGATGATACCCAGTTGGGAGTACAAAAAATCCAAGAGCAGCTAGGGGCGATGCACATGGAGATTTAGAACCTGCGAAAGGACCGAGGGAAAGAAGCTAGCCTAGATGTATGGTGCATACGATGTAGGGTATCTGGGCATACCAAGGATCAGTGCTCACTGCTGGCATACAACCTACAGGCAAGGGGACCCAGTCCATTGCACCCATGACCAAGTGGACCTGCGTTGTGGTGCGATGATTATTGCGTAGCCGGCCTACATGATACTAACCATTGCCCTCATCTAGGTGCATATATCCCAAAACTGAAGTAAAAATGGTGTAGGTTTTTCCAATCAGTAGGACACGATGAGCAGAACTGTCGAACTTATGATCTGATGATAGACCGGGGAAACCTATATAGGTTGCAATTACACCCTTCTTCATCAAGATCCCTTGCAAGCATAGGTGGCTCCCCAGCTAGGGGCAGGAGAGGAGGCCGAGGTGGAAGTGCAGGTAGGGGAAGAGGACAACTAATCTGCTATAACTGTGGAGAGATAGGGCACTTTGCGAGGGACTGCCCAAACCCTGTGAGATAATTCTGCAGGTACTGTAGACAACTAGACCATGTGATTGAAGACTGCCAGATTTTGATAGATAAGATGCAGGAAAAACAACAGACACCTACGTAGAATGTACAAAGGGTTAAGGCAGAACCTCAAGATGAAGGGACAAGAATTAATGTCATAACACACAACGACATGGCCACTGGGGGAGCTGAGGAGAAAGTTGCGGATGAGCCTCTTATCCGAAAAGCAGCCATTAAACAAGAGGCTTTGGACCTACAAAAGGAAAAGGAAACTTTTTTCGCAGCTCGTCAAGACTTTGCTAAGGTTGAGGCATCTATTTCTCAAGCCCCGTGAACCTCAAAGTAGACAATGAGGTCAAACCATTTATGCAAGCTTGTATGAAGCTGCTGCACAACCAAAAGGCTGTAAAAAAACCTCCAAGCTTTGATAGATAGCTGCGCAGAAAGAAAAACCCCACCCATGGAAGTTAAGGATGTGGACAAACTGTACAAGCACAAGAAGCGCACTGGTAGGGAAATGTGGTTAACCGCGCAAATTGGTGATTACAAGATGGATCATGTTATTCTAGACCTATGTTCAGATGCGAACATACTACCTTAGCAAACTTCGCAGCGAATGGGAGAACCCAAGTTGGAATCGTCCACTATCTAGCTGTGCATGGCCAATCAGCAGAAGATCATACCATTGGGGAGATTATCAAAGATCATGGTAGATATCGCAGGAGTTAAGGTCCGGGCTGACTTCAAGGTCATTCAGATTATAGAAGATGCGGACCCCTATCTTGCACTCCTAGGATTGGACTAGGCCATAGATATGGGAGGTATCATCAATTTAAAGAAAAGAAGCATGGTATTTGAAAATGAAGGTACACAGGTGATAGTACCATTAGACCCTGTAGAAGGAGAATGATATACAAAGCCAGTGCATGAAGAAGAAGATGTGGATCATATTTATAATTTAACTGCGCGGGACGAAGATTAGATCAATCCCACAGCCAATGGTGTACTCTACTGGGAAAAGGATAGCGAGTGTTACTTTGAATCCGACGGGGAAATAGAAAACTGGCAGAACCGGTTACATGATGTATCTGTGCTGCGATGTCTTAGGATCACAAGGGACTTTTGATGCATCTCCTCAAAGGTAAGAGAACTACCCTAATTTGATGGTTCTAGTAGTATTAAGGAGTTTTTGCAAACATTTTAGGCTGAGGTTGCAGAAGAGCGAAGGCTATGGGCCCTTAAACTATCCATGCGCGCAACACCTGCGAGGTGGTGGGATACGCATAAGGTGGCATTCCAGGATTGGGAAGAGTGCTAGGATATGATGATCTTGTGATTCGAACCTTCGACCCACTTACGTGTAAAATCATTCCTTGGCCTTGGAGACCCGTGCGAGCATCTGTTTGCTTGGATGGAAAAATGGTGCGATCGGACTACAGAAGAATGGGTTCACCTGTTTATTCATACCTTGGGACCAATTCCCACCACATGCTACTTAGATGCAGGGCTACATCAGTGCACCTGCCACTGGGAAACATTAAAGGATGAATTTTTAGGGACATTTGGGCTAACAGGGGGAACAGAGGCGCTTGACGAAGCTATGCAGGATATAGATGCCTTCGTATTTGATGAATCACGCCCCTATGCAGCACTTGGGGTACCGACATGGGAAACACATATGCAGGATATTGGAAACTGCTGCAATATAACCATAGAAGAGTGCAATGAGGATCTGCGCAATGTCTCTATCCCAGATTCAGAGGGAGAGTGCGCAGTTGCGGGGCCTCCACTACAAACTGTGGACATTATGAAGCCTCTAAAGCAGCGAGAAGTCAACATTGGCACTAAAGAGTAGCCTAAGCTGGCTAAAATTGGGGACTATTGGGATGATCATACAGTATCAAAGTTTCCGAACTATTCACAGAATCCAGGACTTTTTCCGGACGAAGTTTTCAGAGCTTAAGGGGATCACAGGGGACCTAGGGGTCATGCGCATCACGCTAAAACCAGAGGCGTGCCCTATGAAACAATGGCCTTATCGGCATAATTCTAATTATAAGCAAAAGGTTAAGGAGGAAATTGTAGAAATTATATGCACTAAGCATGCATATGTCCAAGATCCACCTGATCTCACACTATTTAACTTTATGCAAGATACTGAATCTATTCCACTTGTTAATATTTTGCGGAAAAATTAATTGCACACACATGTGAAACATGAAAAAAAAATATCAATCACACATAACACAGTTTTTAACCGAGAAAGCTTGAAGCTGAAAACCACAACTATATATTATGTAACATGGAGATCATATGAAAATCTCATACAAGCATACAAAGCTTATCACAAGCCCTCAGTACAGTACAATCGTCATATACTAATCAGGCCTAATTTTGAAAATCCATGCACTGATCTATGTCACCTGCTAGCCTGCCTCCACTGCGAAATCTCTACTGAAGAATAGCTCTGAATGAATACAAATTACTCTTGGATTTACTGCGCAATCCTCATTGGCATCTCCACTGAGTGTTGGATGCAATCAATACATCACTATAGTCACAATAGATAGTCTATCTTTCCCTTTCACCTATCTCTCCACTGGTCTCCACTGAAACTGCCATGCACTGTAGTTAATTGATGTATTCTTTAGTTCATTAATGATTTATTATTTATGAATTAATTAACTAATTAATTCACTCCATTCTCACTAGTTTATCAATTATTTATACTAGATACAACTAGCTCAACTGAGTCTAACTGAGTTAAACTAAATACAACTCCATAACTACTTCTTCCAACTGTGTCATAACTCTGCCACTTGAGTTATAACTGAGTCCTCCATGCATTAGCTCCAGTAAATGCTATAGGATAAATTGCTTGGGTGGTTGGTTTTCGTAAATCCCTCTCGGTGGCTTTCCTACCAAGGCATAAAGAAGATTAGCTATGTCGTTCACAAAGATGGCATGAGTATGTTCATATTAGCTTGAAATAACTTGAAAGAATACAA